>BDCZ01000272.1:53291-64142 GCA_001662365.1 Chlamydomonas applanata | reverse complement strand
GGGGCGGGGCGGGGCTGGGGCTGGGCTGGGCTGGGCTGGGCTGGGCTGAGCTGGGCTGGGCTGGGCTGGGGTGTGCTGGGGCTGGGCCGGCCCGGGCTGGGCTGGGCTGGGGCTGGGGTTCTTCAGTAGATCACGGGATCTAGGTCTGGGGTTGAGGCAGGGACAGTGTGAGGTGTGGGGCTGGGGTGGGCATTGACCCGGGTGCCAGCGGGGTGATGGCTGTGAGGCATGCCCCTGCTTTTTTTGCAAGAGATGCAGCAAAAGATGTGTGTGTTTTGTGGTCCTCCCAGGCGCTGGAGATTGCGCGCCTCAAGGCGGAGGAGGAGGAGCGCAAGCGCGCAGAGGAAGAGCGGCTGCGGCTAGAGGTGGGGCGCTGCCAGCACCATGATGCCTACTGCATTGCAAGATGCGCAGCACTGCAATGCCACATCTGTGCATAGAAGCACCTTGACGCAGTAGCATGATGCGGAAGCCGGGGCAGCGTGTGCATGCACGGCCACACAAGATTTGCACTGGCAATATAACGTGCTGCTGCCTGTCGGTGTGCGTTTGGGAGGAGGCGGGGCAGCACAGTCAGTAGTTCACACTTCCACCTGCCTGCACCAGCGCCCCCAGCGCCCCCGCAAATGCACCCGCATGCCGTGCGACGGCTCAAAACATGAGCACCGCTGGTCCCCATGCAGGCCGAGGCGGCAGCACGGGCTGCGGAGGAGGAGCGGCAGAGGAAGATTGCGGCCAAGAAGGCGGCCAGGGAGGCGGCGAAGAAGAAGTAGCGCTTCGTTGGCAGCTGTGTATGGCAGGATCACAAAAGTGAAAGGCGATGTACAGTGCTTGGCGACTGTGTGGTGGGCACACCATGTGGTGCCGGGGTTGGAGGCGTAGGCATACATGGGCAGGGTTGTGTTCACAGGACGCCTGCCGCGTGCATCCATCTGCAGCCGTCTGGCACTTGCTGTAATTGTTGGGGTGCTGGCAGGCAGCGAGGGCAGGCAGGTTGGTAGGTGTTACATTGAGATGCCGTTGCTGTATCATCCACTGCCTGGTGGCTGCTGTCAAGAGTCGGTCCAGCAACTATGCGTGATATGTCGCAGCATGCAAGCTGCATGCTGCGCACTGCCCACATACATGATGTGCAGATTGCCAGACCACACCGTACACGACACGGTGCATGAAAGGCACGGCCAGGGCACGACAACACAACAGACATGAAGCCAGCACCACACCGATTATACATCCCGTGGATACGGGAGGACGTGCGCGCCAGATGCCCCCAGCACAAAAAGCTGCTCGTTTTGTTGAAAGCGGCTCTTGCCCAAACCCCTGTCGTCGTGAAAACCCTTGTGTATAGTGGTGCACACCTTCAGTTTACGAAATCAATTCAATTCACAGCTACTGGTGTTCCACCTGCTGAAGCCCCAGGACGCAAGTTTTAGATCATGTCAGCCACACACCCTGCGTATTTTATGGGACGCGCGGAGATCCTGGGGTATGTAAAACTATCTGTGGTCCAACAGCATTTTTCGTGCCCCACCTGTCGAAGTAGTTTGACTGTGGACCTAGACCATCAACATCGTTCACGCTCTTGCATGCCGCAGGTGGATCAATGACACGCTAGGCACACGCCTGACCAAGATTGAGGAGACGTCCAATGGGGCCATCGCAGCGCAGGTGGCTTCAATGCTTCAGTTGCAGTGCATTCTAGGCCAGCACGATAACTTTGAAGCATGACACCTGCTCTGGGGCCTTTTGCATGCAACGTCATAAATGCTAGCATGGACCTCGCTGCACATGTGCATGCAAGCGCACCTTGCCCAAAACCATGCATTCCGCTGAGCTCACATGCTGCAACGCTGGGGCACGCGCGACAGCTGTGTCCTGTGCGTGCGCACACAAGCGCTCCTCACATGTCACGTGCACCGTAGCTGATGGATGCCCTGCACCCTGGTGTGGTCCCCATCAAGAAGCTTGACTTCAACGCTAAGAATGAGTACGATATGATCAACAACTACAAGGTGCTGCAGGACGTGTTCAACAAGCTGGGCGTAGACAAATATGTCGAGGTGGGCACAGCAGAAGCGTGTCTTGTGAACCAGGCCGCTCCTGCTTGAGGAGGGGCATTGCCGCGCAGACGTGCATGTGACGAACCAGTGCAGGCATCACTTACCTGCGCAGCTTGGGTTCACGCAACAAGCAACAGAACAGATGGCTGGGTAGCTCGGGCTGTTTGTAAGCGCATCCACGCTGTAAACGGGCCCACATGCTACAGGTGAACAAGCTGATCAAGGGGAAGCCACTGGACAACATGGAGTTCATGCAGTGGTTCAAGATGTACCACGATCAGGTCACCAACGGCCAGGCAGTACAGAACTACGATGGCCCCAGCCGGTGTGTGCTGCCACATTGTGGGCAGTGCATGGTTTCACGGATGCAGGACCCGTGTTAGGTCCCCGGGATGCACGTTCACAGTGCGTGGCCAAACTGCTAGTGCACCATCGTGTTGCACACGCGCTGAGAATTGCTCGTACCCCGCTGCAGGCGTTTGCAAGCCAAGACCGGCGACATGAAAACCGCTGGTGGCCCAGCACCCGCAATCGCCAAGCCTGTGCGCGCGACTGGCGCAGAGAACCGTGCACCACCAGCATTCAAAACGCCTACAACCAAGACTGGTGGCTCACCAGTTGGCAAGGCAGACCTGTCATTGCAGCTTGCAGACCTCAAGCTCAAGACGGAGACGTATGAGAAAGAGAAGGAGTTGTGAGTGCCTGGGCTGGGCGAACGGTGGACATCTGCATGTGTTGGCCCACTCACCTTGTGGGCCTGCTGCTTGCAAGCCCAACCATACGCGTGCTCTCTGTGCTTCCAGCTGGCTCAGTAATCGACGGTGTGCCTTGCTCCTTGCTTGCCCTCATCGCTTTGCAGCTACTACTCAAAGCTGCGGGACATTGAGCTGCTGTGCCAGGCGCCTATGATCTGCGACGTCCCGGTGCGCGCTGTACATGGTTCTGCGGGGCAGCTAGACTGTGTGTGGTAGCTAGGCTGTGGTGAGTTGACCGCAACTCTGTAGAACCCATCAATGGCACCATGCTCACTGCTGCTGGCCATCAATCATCACGACCGGGCATATGGCTCTTGCAATCCTGCAGATCATCAAAAAGGTGGAGGCCATCCTGTACGCAGCAACCGCTGAGGAAGGGCGACAGATCCTGATCGAGGCGCAGAAGGAGTTTGCTGGGGGTGCGTGGGCTGCCCACCCAAAGGCACAAATGCGGGTTTGCCACATCCTGAGCTGACCTGTGCGATGTGTGCCTGTGTCATCACTGTGGGCATGTGCACACATTTACGTTTGCCTTCTGTGGCTCTGGATGTTGTCTCGCATCGCAATTCAGCATCCAGACAAATGCAAGGTGCGAGCGGGATGTGTGTGTGGGGTTGGAATGCCCCCATGTAGATATGTTGATGTGGCACATGCTGACCTTGCGCTGTGTGGCTGTTCTGTACCACAGGCGTGTACCTGGGTGAGGATGGGGATGCGGCGGACGCGTGAACAAGGGCTCTGCTGAAGCCGTGAGGGGGGTCATAAAGACAATGTGTGGTCAAGGCGAGAGCCCAGAGTTTAGTGTGATTTTGGTCATGGGTCTGGAGACTCTGGGACACGGTTCGTCAAAGGCATGTGTGAAGATCAGTGTCACTGTGTAAGCGCAGCCTTTAGATCCATGCAATCGTCAGCGGCAGTGTTATGTTAAAGTGGGACAGTCTGTGAACAATGGTTTACACTCATTAATGCACTTGCACTTATGCCGTTTCTTAATAGCGGTTTCCCACCCTCCCGCAGTCCTGTACCCAGCGACAGGAGAACAAGAGGAAATGTTACCACGATCATGCACGTATTAAACTTTACACGACGAGCAGAGACCCACTTGAGCAGCTCTGCTGGGCCAAACATTTGATGCTGTGCCCTGCTTGTCAAGGTAGTGGGACCGCACATCCAGCTTCTCTGTGCGGGTCAACAGCATACTAGGCATGTGCCAAACCACGATTGGGCAAGGTACCCAAACATCCCATTAGTAGTGCAGGTAGCTTTGGATGACTACGTCTGCAGTTTTCTTGTTTTCTTTTACCATCTGTGCATCTTGGGTTCACGCAATGAGCAGAACAGATGAGCTGGGTTTGTCGGGCTGTCCGCATGCGCATCCATGCTGCACGCGGCCCCACGTGCTACAGTTACCCGTACAGATGACAGATGAGTGCATGTAGCATTGCCATTTATATGGTGTGCCGACCTGCTTGCTCATGCTAATGTCCTCAGCTCCCATGTTCGAAGTTGGTCATGGGTCAAACTGTGGTAACCAAGGTCAACGATTTGCAGATCATGACAGAAGCAATCCAAACATACCAACGAAGCGCACTTAGCCAGCTCAAGCCTGCAGCTGTTTTCACGCGTCCCAAGATGGAGCGATTTAGGGAATACATCATGCCTTTGCTACCCAAGTATGAAATTGAACTCCAAGTAGACTCGCAACCCGAGCAGACATATCTGCTGGGGGGCCGCTGGCAAGACTTTGGCCTGTGCTTCGTCTTTGCACTAATTATCCCTGTCGTTCGTTGGATCCTGCGGAGCTTGATACACGAGGTGCGTATTGGGTTGTTGACAAGCCAAGCACAGGCAACTGACAGATCAGACACAACCCAATTCCGCACGCAGCCACTGGGGAAGTCCATCATTGGGGCTGGCAAGGGGAAGCTGGGGCCAGCGAAGCAGGAACGCCTTCGCAAATGGAACGAATCCTGCTGGAAGTTGACGGTATTCCTGAGCTTCGTGGTGACCGCCATCGCCGTTAGCATGAAGGAGAAGTGGTTCACGGACACGAGGTGGGTGCTTGCCAAATGCATGGCATGCCAGCCGACTCGCGCTCCATGCCACCTAAGCGAGCATGTGCATGGTGGCAGAGCAGGGCAGCAGGCACGGAGCTCAGCGGCAAGGTGGTGGCTAAGGGGGGCGAGGGCAGCGTGCTTCCTACGTGCGCTGCAGCAGCACGCTGCCGCCAGCTGTCAATGGGATCCGCCCTCATACCACGTTCCATTCAGGTACTACTGGCTAGGCTGCACGCACTTCCCTCCCTGCAACCTCCCTGTGTCACGCGGCGTGTTGTTCTTTTACTGCCTGGAGACTGGCTTCTACATCCAGGCAATTCATTTCCTCATGTTCCACGAGGTCAGTGCTTTCAAACTTAATGGGGCTTGGGGTGCAGCCCCAGCGATAGTAGCACATCCTTGTTCATCTGCTGTGCTGCGGGTCCACAGTGCCTCACCCTGTTGACATCACAGCACCGTATCTAATGTCCTGGGTGCAGCCACCCTGCAGCAGCCAGCCAATGTTACAGCAGCATGCACGCACACACGAGCTTCAGGGTCGAGCGCCACCATGGGCATGCGCCACTTGGCGGTATCCGATCTTGCATGCCGGCTTGCTGCGACACTTCCATGCCTGCAAACATTCTCATTCCTAGATTCATATGCTTGTCGTCATGTGCAGGTGCGGCGGAAGGACTGGCTGGAGAGCATGGTGCACCACATCGCAACCGTCGCACTGCTCATCTATTCCTACTATGTCAACTTTGCGCGCGTGGGCACCATGGTGCTGCTCACGCACGACATCTCCGACATTTTCCTGGAGACAGCAAAGCTTTTCAGGTGAGGGGGCGCAAAGTAGAAGCGAGGTCGGGGCAAGCCAAGCTGCTTCGGTAAGGGCTCGTGACGGTTCTTGCCGTGCCACTAGGGCGCGTGCTGGGCACATCAACGGGGCGTGTGTGAGGCACCCTCGTGGAGCACGCCAACATGGTGTGCCAGAAAACCGTCGGCGGAGTACATGGGGCTGTGCAAAGCAAGTTACAGCTCAATCGGGGCCGAGCAGGGGGATGGGGTTGCGCAGGGCCAGGGGCCACAGTATGCATGAACTGGGGCAGCAATACAAGGCATGCCTTCAGCGCATTCAGAACGCAATCAGTTCTGCTGTGGTGGGTGCTCTGGACTGCGCAGGTATGCGCGCCGCCAGACTATGGCGATGGTCGCGTTTGGTACATTCCTGATCATGTGGATCATCACAC
Organism: Chlamydomonas applanata; assembly: GCA_001662365.1. Taxonomy (NCBI): domain Eukaryota; kingdom Viridiplantae; phylum Chlorophyta; class Chlorophyceae; order Chlamydomonadales; family Chlamydomonadaceae; genus Chlamydomonas; species Chlamydomonas applanata. Next base: position 58,038 of record BDCZ01000272.1, on the reverse strand, counting down.
GCAACATCTACTACCCCTTGGTCATCATCCGCAGGTCTGTCTGCATGCGCGCGTGTGCGCTGTGTGGTTGTCATGCGTGCATGCGTGCTTGTGCCCAACTGGCCTGCCTGCCTGCACGCACGCAATGTGTCTGCTCTCCAGGCTTTAGGGCAAACACATTCTTAGCCCTTGTAGGTTCCCTGGTGCACAGTTTACACGTGTTAGGATATGCCGGGGTATGCTACCGTCTTGTGTTGCTGGCTTGCTGGCGCGCATTTATAGGATATGCTACTGTCTTGTGTTGCTGGCTTGCTGGCGCGCGTTTATAGGATATGCTACTGTCTTGTGTTGCTGGCTTGCTGGCGCGCATTTGTAGGATATGCTACTGTCTTGTGTTGCTGGCTTGCTGGCGCGCATTTATAGGATATGCTACTGTCTTGTGTTGCTGGCTTAGTGCAGGCATCGCTGCGCACAGCAGCAGGCCTGGGCATGCACGATAGCACGAACCCTTCTAAAATGCCCTGGGAATTTAACGCTCATATTATCGCTGTTGCTTTTGTGCGCACAGCACGCTCACTGAGCCGCTGCACTACGCCGACATGCACGGCATCAAGAACGTCGAGCCGCACTACACCATCTTCAACGGCCTGCTGCTACTGCTGCTCGTGCTGCACATCTACTGGACGTATCTCATCTTCAAGGTGCGGTGGTATGGTGCCTGGCAGGGTGCCTGCATCAGTAACGGCGAGGCCCCTGCCACCAGCGTCCACGTCAACGTGTTGGCTGTTGCTGAAACAGGAACAAGTCAGAGCTGCTGCTGAAACAGGAACGAGCCAGAGCTGCTGTACTTGCTGTACATCCGTGTACCTGCAGGTGCTGCAGCGGCAGCTCACGACGGGCGATGGCCGGGACGTGCGCGAGGGTGACGCGTCAGACTCTGATGACTCAGACAAGGATGACTAAAGCGTAAAGGTCCGGCTGGAGCATCAAATGATTGTATGCGAGACAGACGTGTGGCTGGAGGACAGCAGGAGCCCTTGGCTGTTGAGTCGCTCCATTCATGGGTTTGTTTCAAAATGAACAGGCGTATGGAACGTATGACTGAAGGACGATTTGGAGGGCGTGACATGAGCTAACAGTGCTGTGCGACTAGGGTAGATCAAGATAGGAAGAGGCGTGGAGACGCTGCGGCTACTCCTGGGCTGTATGGGGAGTTGATTGCTTGGCAACATGCCAGTGCAGGGGCGCAGCAACGGCACAGGACAGGACCAAGCTTCGAAACCAGCGCTGACAATCAGTGTGTGGCTCAGACGGTGGCCAACGGCACGCCATGGCCCTGGGACATTCTGATGATGAGCAGAGTCAGGTCCTGGTATTAGTGGTGTGCATAGCAGGAGTGAGGGGGTATGAGATGATGGGTGCATCACATTCAGGCGCTGCCCAAGCCCAGCAGCCAGAAGAAGGCATCAGGATGTGGGTCACAGACGTATGGATAAGTGTACATTGGCAGCCCAGTTCAGGCGCCAGTACTCAGATGCATGCGGGCGTGACACGGATGCGTGAAGTGTAATTCTCCATGACCTTAGGGTTTCACAGGTGTTTCTGGCAGCTGCTGCCCAACGCGTTCCCCAATCCAAATCCCACATTGTCTATGTGCTTCTGTTGAATGATCGATTTTGGGTGTCGATCCTGGTGACGACGGCCTTCGTGACGTATTCTAATAGTGTCAGCGCCCAAATGAAGGCATCCATTAACGGGCGTAAACTTGCTGGAGAGGTGCCAGCCGTGCATGCTGATGTGTTCGTGAACCCATCATCAGGACGAGTGGCTGCACGCAGACAAGCAGCCAGCAGCAGGAATGTTCATGCTCCATCTGCGTCTCGGCGATGCCTAGATGCGGGTGGCGCACCCCACCCTGCCCATTTCATGGTGGACGCGCCGCCAACACACCATGCCGCGCACATCACTGCACGATCCCTGCAGCAGCCCCAGCCACTGGTCAGCCACAGTATTGCTGTTAGCAGCAGCAGTGAATCAGGCAGTGAGGATGAGCAAGGGCCGCTGCAGAGTCTCGGGCGCAGCGCCCAGCCGCAGGCGCCCGCCATCAACCCGGCCACACCCCAGGATCATGTGCACGGCCACTTCAAGCTTGCAATGCATGGTGGCCCTGCATGGGGTGGCGTGCGAACCCCTTCAAGTAACTACACCAAGACTGTGACGCGCCGCAAGCGCGGGGAGCGGGTGGTTGTGGCTGCACAGCCACATCATTACGATGATCGAGTGCAGGCTGACACGGATGGCACAAACACAGGCAGCATGGACGCGCAGCACAGTAATGGGCCACGAAGCAGCGGTAACCTCAGCAGTGTGAGCCCCAGGAGCAAGCAGGGCTGCTGTGGCGCGTTCACTGCTGCTGATGCTGGTGCTGGCGTAGAGCCAGCTATTGCCAGCAGCAGTACCACCAGGGGGAAGAGCCCGGTTGGGAACACGCGGGGCACGGGTGGTGGGGTCCGTGTGGCGTCTTCTCAGCTGCTGCTCACGCTACTGCTCATCCCCGCCGCCATCGCTGGCGCTACGATGGCTCTATCCTACGGCCGCAGCCTTGCCATGGTGGCACGTATGGGCGCATGGGCCGCCAGCCCCATGGCTGCATGGCCGCTGGCGGTGGGCTCTGGAGGCCCCATTGGCAACAGCATGGGCAGGGCTGCTCCAGGGCAGACCCAGAGCGGCTTGATGACACCTCCCAAGCGCCGGCCGATTCCTCATGTGTCCAGCAGCAGCGGCAGCAACGGGGGTGGAGCCATCAGCCCTGATGCAGAGTGGCGGGCAGATGCGCGCGCACGCGTACTTGTGCTGGTCCCAGGCAATGGCGGTGCACACAGCATGTATGGAGCGCCCTGGGGCGAGGTGCTGGATCATGTTGGGCAACGCATGGAGTGGGCAGATCCTGGATATCAGATGATTGCACTCACGGAGTCCGACCTGACTGTTGGTGCGGGTGCAGCAGCCGCACGGCAGCGGCTGGCTCAACTGGCGTCCAGTGCACAGGTGAGCAGTGCGCGCAGTGGAAGTTTCAGGAAGCTCTCTGGCAGTCGAGTGGTTCTTTTGTATACTGCCATACATCATACATGACCCAAGTGCAGTACTATACCTTATTATACCGTGCATCACCGTTTTCCTATGGTACATCATGCATTCATTCTCAACTGTTGTGTGGATGGTGTGGACGCAGGTTCTACTGGGTGTAGGCATCCAAGAATCGTCCCTCATCTCCTTCCTCCAGGCACAAGAGGCGGTGGGCCAGCTGCCTGATGTGCGGCTGTTCCTGCCCATGGACACGGGGCTGGATGCCCAGGGCAAGGCACAGGGCAAGCAGACACCACACACGCTGGGCAGTGATGTGGACGGTGAGCTCAAGGAGCTCAGCCGGCTACAGGCATGGCTTCCGATGGTGAGGGGGACACCATGAGCCAATACCAGCACCTTGCCTGCGCCTGCGCCTGCGCCTTGGACTGCGCCTGGGCGGGGGTATGCGCTGGGCTGCGGATGGATCTTGCGGCTGGGGCTGCTTGTGTTGGCGGGCACTTGGGCTGGTGACATCCAGCCTATCCTGAACAATCAGCGCTCATCAACATGCTGTGGCCGGCCCAGTCAGCAGCATGGCACCAGTCTCCTGCCCCCACACCCCGCATTTCGAGCGATGACGCGCACATCCTTTCACTCTTAGGTGGCCGCCAACTGCGCGCAACCGTGCACCCTGCCTGCCACCCATCCCTTCTGCGGCTGGCACAGGCTGGGAGCAGACTGCAGCTAGCCAGATACGCCTCCAGGACCGCCAGGCTGTTGCAGTGCTCTGACATGTGCCGTGGCTGCCGTCGCAGGCCAACAATGGCCCCCTTGCGTCCCTCCTGGCCAAGACCCTGCCTTTCACGCCCCAGGCCAAGGCAGCTGCGCTGTGGGGCACAGTACAGGTGGGGCCCTGGGGTGGGGCGGTTGGTCGTGCTCATGCAGGGGGGGCTGGTGGGCAGAGGGCGCGGTTCTTGTCATTGGCATCCTCAAGAGGTGCCACCGCCCTACACCTGCCCAGCCGAGTAGTTTGGAAAACAGAGCTGCACACCCAGGTCGCCCTGTGCTTCCGGCATGCCAGGCATACTATTGCGCGGTGTGGCCGCGGTGTATGTCGATGACACCGCCCAGTACCTTGAGCACACCGCACCGCCTGTACCGCCCGTACCGCCCGTACTACTCGTACCTCGCACACACCGCGCACTCATCCACACACCTCCCATCTTGCACCACCACCCACCTGGACACTCATTCTCCAGCTCCAGCACAACTGTGACATCCACGACCACTTCCACCATCACCCCCATCATCACCACCCCCACCACCACCAACACTTCCACCCCGACCCACCACCCCCCCTGTTGCAGGAGCTGTGGAAGCGAGGCTCCTCAGATGACCTGCTATTTGTGTTCCTGGTGCTCATTAACGAGTATGTGACCCCCGTGAAAGAGGTGCGTGACATGTGGGACCAGATTGGATCAGAATGGATCAGATTGGTGCGTGACATGTGGGACCAGCTTGGATCAGAATGGATCAGATTGGGTCAGAGGGAAGATCCAACCAATCAGCATGGACCAGGCGAGAGTGCACATCAACTGGATGATGTGCAGCTGCCGGCAGGTGCATGCACGGTTGAAGAGCACCAGTACAAAGGCGGCCCACTCCTGGCCATCATGCATACCATAGTTGATATGTCCACATG
>BDCZ01000272.1:0-49029 GCA_001662365.1 Chlamydomonas applanata | reverse complement strand
GGGGGGGTGGCGGGTTTCTGATGGCGGTGTGTGTGTGTGTGCGTGTGTGTCCGGGCTGCAACTGCCTGCTGAGTCATGCGTCGCCCAGCGTGGGGGGCCTTGGTATGGAGATGGGGGAGCGTGTAGCTGCCTGGTGACAAATACAGATTCGCATGATAGTAATAAGAACACAGTGTACCACAGACATGCTTGCATGCCAGAACCTAACCACTCAGTCCTGCATCACGCACTGAAGGCGCACACGGGAGCTGACACAACACGCCCGCATGCGTGCATCTCCCATCGCCCACGCAGCGTGCTGGACAACGGTGTGACCTCAAATGAGTACTGGCGCATCCTGGACTGTGATGACAGCTACGAGTGGTGCCTGTTCTACTACAGTGGTGCTGCCAGCGTCGCAGGCATGTCATACAGCGGTGCAGTGCTGGGCACAAAGGACGGTTCCTACCCCAGTGCACCCGCTGTGCAGGTGGGGCCTACGGCAGGGCTTCACTGGGGTTAGAAGTTACATAATAATAATAACACGACGTATCACAGATGTGTTAGAAGTTACAGACACCTTATTAATACAGTTGGGTTGAAGGGTCTTCGGGGCTCGTGGTAATGGTGCTATGATTACATAGGGCTGTGCTGGGATGTGAGCTTAAGCGCTTATGGACGAGTTATGGTGCATCTGGGTGTGCAGCCGCAGAAGCTGATTCTGTGTTTAATACCAGAGCCGGGGTGTGGGCGGGGTGGCTTTGAGTCATGTATTGCATACTGCTGCTCCTAGACCTGCTTGAACCCCCTGTGCTGCTGCTTGCTACCATTCACACCATTCCATACCGCATGCACATACGCGACATGAGACACGCCATGTGTGCACGCCAGCATGTGGTCACCTTGCTCGCTCAATCAGTGCTGCCTCAATCAGTGCTGCCTTTGTCCCGTGCCATCAGCTCTTGCATTGCTGTCTTTGTCCAGTGCTGCCCGTACTGACTCTCCACCTCCTGCCTGTGGTTGGGATTGCTTTGGAGCAGGCGCGTCTCGAGGCGGCGCTGGGACGGGCAGGCATCAAACCATGGGAGCTGTCATTTGTGGACAACTCGGCGTGTGCAGACGCGCCTCTGGGGGTGACTGCTGCATGACCTGGTGGCGGCACGAACGCTCATCAGAACGAGAGGGCCCACAAGACGCAGTTGCAGCGGTACAGTTGATGCCGTATGGGGTGACGTGGTTAGTGGGCATGCACAGCACGCATGGCCAGGGAGATACTAGCATGCTGTGGGCTTGCACAGCATGCTGAGTCAGATAAACGACTGCGAAAAGGACATGCCCACTGCCGCTCGGCTGCACATATGGGGCTATGCGGAGGCGGTGTGTGCGTTGTGAAGACAGATCACGTGCATGGCAGCGGTCATATTCTATGATCGCCGTGTTTGTGTAACATGTGCTGGCAGCCACGATCCTTGCAGAACTCAGTAATTGGTAGCCGTGATTGTGCTCCCACACCAGGTGGGAGCGGTCGTCTTTAAAGTCTGGCAGCACTTACCACAGGCATTAACGCCGAATTGGCCTGGACCTCGTGCGAGGGCTTTTCAGATGCTGCGATGGAGGCTGAGACGCTCTCGGGCAGGTCTAGCAGCCTTCACGCCGCACGTTTTGGTGCATAGCGCGATTGGTGTGCCTGTGCCTGGGAGCAGGAAGCCAGGCTTGAGGCATGTAGCTTGTGGAACGCGGCACAGCGAACACAGCGCGGTGCCCTCAACGTCTGGACGTGATGGGAACCCCAGTGGTGATGGTGTTGCAGCACAGGCGACCGCAGCACCTCCTGCACCGCTGTCAAACGGGCACAAGCCGATGCCCAGCGTCGTGAACCCTCGCCTGGTCAGTACCGTCCAGCTGCATGCCGTTTGCTGACGGTCCTCCGTAAAAGCGATGTTGATGTCACATGAGCAAGCAGATTTTGTTGCATGCTGCCGCACACACGATGACCAAACCTCTGCCCGCTTGCCGCCTGCCATGCTTGCACCTGCTTTTTTACGCGTGCATGTTAGCGGTGCATTCCTCCCAGCCTGCAGCACTGCGTTGCGTTCCACCTACCGCCAGTATTGCTCGTGTGTCTTACCCCTTTGACCTGCATGCACGCGTGCAGGATGGGCACACAAGCACCAGCTCCAGCCCGAGGACCTTAACCCTGAGCAGTGCAGATGAAGGAGATGACACTGGGGATGAAGCAGGCGGATGTGTGGCTGTCTGGGATGAGACATTCTGGACAAGACCCAGCGCTGTTCGGCAGCATCTGTTGGACGTGGATCCAGGGCTGAATCAAAACCTCATCTCCTCAGGGACAACCATTGCCCAGATCTTCAACCAGGTCAGCTGCTTGGCTTGGCTGGGTGGCCAATGGCGGTGTCAGCTCATCCATGCAAGCATGCATGAAGTTTGCATGGGGTCGCAAGCCATAGCTTGCAAGATTACAAGCAATTGCATGCACAGCTGCCTGTGCCAAGCACACACCCACTGGAGCACAGACCCCATCCCCACGCCAAGCTCTTACTCACACCCCTGTATCGCCCTGGTGCTGTTCTGCTGTACCGCTGTACCGCAGGACATGTGGGAGCGCCACCGCCAGCCCAATCGCTATTGGCTGTACATGTCGCGGATGCTGCACTCGACCGTGCTGAGACGGATCTTTAGGCCCTGCCTCTCCCTCACCCTGCTGTCTGCAGCCATCTGCATGTTCAACACAGTCACACCCCAGCAGTGGCCACGCATGGCTATGTCCATGGTACCTCACACATTGCTGGGCGCGGCGCTGTCACTCCTGCTGGTGTTCAGGACCAACTCCTCTTATGCGCGATTTGTTGGTACGCGCGACTTACCTCAACTTTCCCTGTGGCACGCCCTCCACCTATGTCAGGTTCAGTACCGGCCCGTCCCCCTGAACCCTAGAACCCTATGAATCTTGCATGCTGCAGCTAGCTCCCGCACTCTTCATGCAGCTGCGGGAAGGCATGCTTGGGTACGGCTGCGAGTGTGCGTGCGCCACTTGCAAGACCCACGTGCTGTGGCAACCTCTGCACGTGCATGCCAGGCTTGACTTACAGTACGAGGGCGTGAGGGCGTGTGCACGACCCCAGAGCTTTCCTGAGCTGCAGCGCCCACCTCTCACACATCCACACGCGCACACACAGGCATGCATGCGCCATGATGGGCGTACGATGTAACCACCATACACACACGCGCACACGCACATGTGCACCCGGCGTGCATGCAGAGGGGCGTGTGCTTTGGGGCTCCCTCGTGCGCTACTCGCGCGACTGGGTGCGGCTCGCGGCTACACACTTTGAAGGCGAGCTGCGCGGCCGGGCGGCACGCTATGTGCAGGTGCGCGCTGTGGTTGGAGCCATGCCGGGGTCGTGCAATGCCATTGCATTGTTGCTGTCATCACCTTGATGGTCAGCTGTGTAGGGCTTATGATAAGGTGCAGCCAATACAGCCTCTGCCTTCAGTGATCCGGCACAGGTTGACAAGTACGTAGCTGAGAGACCTGCAGAGCCCCTCGCCTGGTCCAGCGTGATCCACACGCCCCCCTCTGCTCCTTGTCTAGGCGCCCCCATGCGCCCTCGCCTGCCGCTGCTGGCGTTTGCTAGAAGCTCGCTTTGAGAATTATTGATAACACGGCGTTTCACAGACTCATCTGCTTGCCGGAGCCCATCAACTAGAAGGTTTGAGATTACATCCGTCATGTTCATGGCATGTTCACTTGTGATGGACCGTTCAACTCCACCGCAGGTGCTCGCGTTTGTGCTCAAGAGTCACCTGCGCTCCGGCCGCACGCGCACCATCGCAAGCGACCCCTCCGCATTCCGGGACGACCCCACACAGGCACGTGGCCGCATGCGGGTAGCTAGCCTGCCAGCGTGTGTGGCTTGACCTGGCGGGGCCTGCGGGCACCTGGGGCTTGAGGCCTGTACAGTTACTGCGCCTGTATGTTGTGGGTCCTTGTTGCCTGGCCTCCACGGGGGGCTGTCTTCAGCTCCCTCGCCCAGTCTCGATTGAAAACACCTTGTCCCTTATGTGTCCTAGTCAAAAACACCCTTCAGCTTGATGAGGAACACAGGTGTACCCAGGTGTTGACCTGGGTTGTTCTTGTATGTTGTTCTTGACCTTGTTGTCACCTCCATGTCCTGCAGGTGGTTGAGGAGCTGCTCCCCTGCAACGAGGCCTTCGACGTGCTCAGCCAGCACAACCGGCCCTTCTACGTGCTGTGCCGCATGACCCAGATTGCCAAGGAGGCTGCAGCAGCTGGCGTGCCCCGCCATGTGATGCATGCAGTGGAGCACACACTCAGTGAGCTGCTGGCAGTGTGCGGCGGCTGCGACCGGATCCTGGGCACCCCAATCCCCCTGTCCTACACACGCCACACGTCACGCTCGCTCGTTCTGTGGCTCACGTCGCTGCCCTTTGCGCTGTGGCCCGTCACAGGTGTGCGCGCTGTGATTGGGTTGTGGGCATGTGGCATGTTATCAGGAGTATGAGTGCATATATATGGTGGGAGTATGAGGAGGAGTATGAGTGCATATATATAGTGTACGTAGCACCCGGACGCCGAAGGAAGCGGGTGTCCCAGCATGCCATGCCTCTGCGTGTGAGGCGTCAGGCCTTGCATACATGTGGGGCACTGATCGTGCGTGGCCACAACTGTAACTGCTGTTGGTAAACTGGCTCTGCCTGCCTGCAGGCTGGCTGAGTGTGCCGGCCATGGCGGTGCTGGCGTTCATCTTTCTGGGCATTGACGAGATTGGTGTGGAAATCGAGGTGAGGGAAAGCCTGGATGGACAGGACCCTGGCGCATTATGTTGCTGTGGGCACAATACCTTTGCTGTGGCCGGAGCCGTGAGGTGGCAAGCCTGTCCGTGCATGTTACCCGGTCTTGTGTGCGGACCTTCCATGCATGATGCGGTCGTGCATGGCAGAGCCAGGCCCATCGGCATGGGCGCCGTCTGATTCACTATAGTACCTTAACAGCAAAAACTCGCGGCTGGCTGGCCTGCTTCTGGCCTGCATTGATGGGGCAGTTTCTGGGGCACCCTCCCCATCCCATGCGTCACCCTGGTACTGTTACTGCTGTTAGTATTAGTTACTTCGCCCTTGCCTGTGCCCCCACTCGCAATTCATCACCAGCTGCTTGCTCCCAACTGTGCCTACAGGAACCTTTCTGCATCCTGCCGCTGCACCCGCTGTGCCGCACGATTGTCAACGACACCAACATGGCCATGGCCATGGAGCCGGCGTGCTGACCTGAGCCAACCTCATGATTTGATCTGGTCTGATCTCGCGACCTGGTTCCAGCAGACTGGATGGTTGAATTGTGGATGTGGACTGTGGCTCTGAAGGAGCGGACGAGTTGTGGGGTGCAGGTTGTCTTGCCGTTGGTGATGCGGTGCAGGCGCCATGGCGTACCTTGGATTTTGAGAGCAACAAGGCACACTTATGCCGCCTGGCGCTTGCATATTTTGCTTGACTCTGGGCCAGCCAGAGCGTGGGGGTCAGTACAGGCCCACCGAGCCATGTATTTCTACAGTGAGGGTATCCTTCAGGATATCCTCCAGGTTATTCAGATTCGTTGCGTGGATTTGTTGGACGTGCCTGTCACTCAGTCAAGGCTTGGTATGGCCTGTTGTTGGCATGGGCACAGCTCTCTGATGCTGGAAACAGCATTGATAGCCCCATGCGCAAGGATCTTGTTTCTATGATTGATGTGTGCAGCATTGTGCGACCTGCACGTGCATGGCGACATCAGCCTACATGTAGCTTCACCGTTGCAGTCTCATCCCAGTTTTGCCATGCCACAAGACTAGGTGGTATACATGTGGTTGTGTTGTCGCGAGATTGCCCTGTGTGTGCTTGGCCTTAGTCGTAGAATGACTATGGAAACAGTCTGTAGCACTACTACTGTACTAGTCAAGTGAATGTCTGCCATATACATAAGCTTGATGTGGCAGCTGCGTGCTAGGTTCCATGGGTCAGGTGCACTGTACCGTCTACAAAACCACTGCTGCCATAACACGTTGATGTCCTGCTGCTGCCTGAGGTTAGCTGCCACGTCATGTCAGATCATGCCAAAAAAAGGAGCCTTCCGCAAGGCATGCCGTTGCGTGGGCTGCACGTGTCTGGTGCGTGCCCAAGCCTCACAGCTATCACTATATCCTCAGCTGTGTGTTTTCCACGACACCCCTCACACGCGCGCTCTGCGGACACATAGCCGTCCAGGTGGGCAGCAGCTGCAGCACAATGCACAACCTCTACCGATGTCAAACTGTCAGCCCTTAAGCCCAGCGATGGATGCGCATGTGCATATCCTGGATGGCCAGCAGCCAGTCCGTCTAAGCGATCTGGTAGGGACATGACGCGCATGGTCAGAGTAGTCAGAGGCAGTGGCACTTATGAACAGCACCAGTCGAACATAGAATCGGGGAGCTTGGGCGCATCCGACTGCAGGGTAATAAGCCAACGTGGGCCATCGCAATCTTGCGGATGTACAGTACATACACGTAGGTTCAAAAGTGCTCGACAGATTCGGGTGCGCGCTGGCACGCCCATTGCGTGCAGAAGCTAGTGCAGCCTGCTTCCTGGTGCCTACGCTGAGTTCTCGTGCTGTCGGCGCTTTGACAGGCTGGCGGCCCATCTGCGGTCATGATTGAAATGTGACCTGGCAGTCCGCGATATACGCAACGTGCGGCAAAGAAGGTAACAATTGTCACGCGCAAACTACTAAGGACGACGTCGGGCCGCAAGACACATCTTTTGTCCTCAACTGTTGAAGGGCAGCAGCAAACAAATGCCCGCTTGTGCCCGCGATGAGCTATGAGCAGGAGCTAGAGGATGTGGCTGCGGGGCAGCCACTGGAGCCTGCACAGGGCGCCCCAAACGTGACTACCGGAGTCAAGCACAGGAAACCTTACACACTGACCAAAACCAGGGAGTCGTGGACCCCGGCAGAGCACCAGCGCTTTCTCGAGGCCCTGCAGCTCTATGAGAGGCGAGTTTACGTGGCAAGGCTGAATTGTGGACATGGGCGGGGAGCCCCAGTTCGGAACGGCAGGGCGCCTGCGGTGATGCATTTGGGCTGCTCCGGGACGGGGGCTGTGCACGTTGCCAGGCCGGGCATGAGTGGTGAGCATGGGACCCTACCCCAAGCCATTACGCCTGACACCAACCCGCCTGCTGCTTGTCTTCTCAGGGACTGGAAACTAATCGAGCAGCACGTGGGAACCAAGAGCGTCACGCAGGTGCGTGTCCGCAGATCGCGAAAGGGCATTGTTTGTGCGGCAATGGTGCTTCCAGCATGGCACAGCGTGCCGCTGCGCGACAGGTGTCCACTGCAGCACACTGGCACTGTGGATGGCACCATATTATGATGCTAGACTGCTAGCGCATGGCTGCAGCCACGTCTCGTGCTTGTGAACAGAGGCCAGTTCCTTCTCCATGCACATGCAAACACGTGCACCATGCGCCCCGTTCACACCTTCTTCCCCCATGCGCGCAGATCCGCTCGCATGCCCAGAAGTACTTCCAAAAGGTTATGAAGCAGGGGGACGCGGATGCCATCATCCCGCCCCCCCGCCACAAGCGCCGTTCTGCTCTGGCGGTGCAGGCAGCCCCTGCACTCGCCAGCACCCCTGGCACAGCCACCACATCAGCTGCAGGGCCACAGGCCCGTCACAGTGGGTCAGGAGCCTCTGGCCAGCAGGGGGCCTTGGGCCACGGCGGTGGCACAGTCAGCAGCGGCCGGGCGCCCCGGCGGAGCTGTGATGGGGGCCCTGCCCGGCGCGCATCAACGGGTGTCATGACCCTGGGATCTGGTGGGGCGGCCAGCCCCAGCTGCGACCCCTCCATTGCATCTCTGCAGCTGCAGCCACTGCTCCCGGCCACGGCGGGAAGCACAGCGCCGATGGCAGGTGCCTGCGTGGGTCAAGCCAGTGGCAGTCATGCGTCCAACGGCACCCTGTTCAGTGCCAGTGCAGTGGTAGCTGCGACTCCAGCTGCAGCTGTGCCGTTGGCCCCAGAGAACGGGGGTGGTCTTCCATGTCCCCTCCCTGACATGTCTGCTGCCACATGGCCCGTTCCACCCCAGCAGCAGGTCGTGCTGCGCCCGCTACGGCCTGCATTGCATCTTAGCCCACGTGGACGCTTGATGCAGCAGCAGCGGCGGCAGCTTCACATTGCGGCACATCTGCAGCCGCAACCACAGTCGCAGGAGCTGGCCAGCCAGGGGCAGCAGCAGCTGCAGCAGGTGCAGCAGGAGCACAGAGTGCCTGACCCCACACACGCCACACCCCCGCAGGCAACGGTTCCTGTGCCGCAACTAGGGCTGGGCGAACAGCAAGTGCCCATGCAGCTCATGCAGCCAGACATGGCCAAGGTCTACACCTTCCTTGGGGGCCTGTTTGATGACTCTTTAGGCAGCAACTACGATGCAGAGATGATGCTCCTGAGCATGCCGGTGAGTGATTTGCTGGATACTGCCACTGCCCAGCAGCATGGGGCTCGACAATGGGGTATGGGGCAGCTGCGCGCATGGGCCCCACATTCATGTTTCTGCCTCCTGACCAGCCATTTGCATGTTGCATGCCGTCTCCAGTATATATGAGAATATGAGCCTGTATCTTCGCACCAGGCGGCTGTCCAACCCTGTGCCCATGCTGCCCGTGTGCGCTGCCCTATGTCTGCAGCCCGCTGAGCAGGAGGCTGCCCTCGCCCTGGTGGACACTCTCTCACAGACGCTGCTCGCATCTGCACCCACGGTCACCCCCACCCCGGCGCTCGTGCCTTCAAGATGCCCCAGCCCCGCCCCTGCCAAGCAGCCCACAGCCGCCAGCGTGCCATCTGTCCGGAACTCTCCAGGCCTTGTCACAGCAGGGCTCGGGGAGATGATTCTTGACCCCCGATCTGCACGTGCGGCAGCAGGTGGGGCTGCAGCCGAGGCCCGGGGCAGCAGCATGCCTAGGGACATGCCCATGGTTGCGTGTCCCATGCAGGACGACCAGATCAGTAGGGACAATGCGCCTGGGGGTGCTCCTGCTGCTCAATCGGCTGCTGCCCATTCATTCCTCGGCTGGCCATCTCAGCCCAGCGACGTGGCGACTGCCGGCAGCAAGATGGGCAGCAACATGGCGGCTGTGACGAGTGCTGCGCCCCATGGTGGGCCGCATGCGACCCACCACCCACATGGGCCCCATGCACCTCACCTAGACACTGCAGGCAGCACAACTGGCACAGCGGCAAGAGCAATCGCTGCTGCTGCTGCTGCTGAAAAGCATCACGGCAGCAGACCACAGGCCTGGGTGCAGGCCAGCGGTACCCCAGCTGTGCCCCAGGCGTCCGACGCCAATAACGGCAGCAGCGGCAACGGTGATGGTGCGCATGGGCCAAGGGGCTGGGTGGGGGTTGCAAGCAGCAGCTGTGAGGATGGCGGTGGGAAGGGCACTGACAGCAGGGCAGGAGATGCGCCCTCCCCTTCCCCCCAGCCTCAGGCGCCCCAGCCTACGAGGCATTCGCTGCGCGCCCGCAAGCAGAGCGTGCGGCTGGCGACGGTACTGCAGGAATCTGCTGCAGTCGCAGATGTGGAGGTGGCAGTCATGGCGGCGGGCGGCAGCAGCAGCCACGCGAGCGGCTCCGGCACTGATGCAGGCACTGCATCCCCCGCGCCCGGGGGTCCAGCGCCTCTTTCTGCCAGCGGCGGCAACATTGGCGGTGGCAGTCTGAAACGCCGCACCCCCGAGGCAGCAGCCATTGAGCCTCCAGAGCCCTCCGTAGCTTTGACTGAGGACCTGGCTGCTGCTGTGTGGGTGGAGAATGAGGAGGAGGAGGAGGGGCAGGCGCCTCAGACAGTGGAGGAGCGTGCCGAGATGATTCTGGAGTTTGCAATGTTTGACTCTGATGTAGGTGCATGTCACGGGCTCATGAATCTGCCGGCCGGCGGTGCCAAGGCACAGGGCGGCAGCTGTGATACCGGCAGTGGCGCGGCAGCAGGCAGCGGGGGCCATGCCCTGACAGCCAGCACTTTCGTCGGCGGCACGCTGAATGCACCTCACCGTGCGCGCAGCCAGCCCCAGTTTGGCGTTCATGCCACGGAGCTGGCTGTGCTGTCTGCGTGGCCTTACAGCATGGACGGTAGCCTCCAGAGGACTGGAACTGGCTGTGCTGCAGGCCATGAGGGGACCGGTGTGGAGGGCAGCGGTGTGGCTGAGGAAAGTGCACAGGGTCTGGACCTGCTAGCCCACCGAATGGATGCCCAGCATCAACACCTCGAGCAGGCGCTGAACAGCGGGTCGATGATGCACCTGGTGGGGCCAGACACAGCAGCTGCTCCTGCTGCTGCGGCCACAGGCACGGTCGGCTGCGTGGCCGTGAACGCAGGCGTACAAGTGGCGGGGCAGCAGCTGGGCGCTGTGCCTGCCACATCCCGGGCGCCCTACTCTCGCATGGGCACGGAGGAGATGGTCGACCAGAACCTGTTTGACTCTGGTGGCAATTCTGGTGCTGAGGGCAGCATGGGCATAGCTGGGGAAGAGGGGCTGGGTGAGCTCCTTATGGATGATGGTGGAGGTAATGAGATTGAAGGGATGCTTCAGGGCTCTGGCCTGGAAGGCTGTGGTGGTGGCAGCGGCGGTAGCACGGCAGGCGGGCTGTGGGGAGTGCAGCTGAAGCAGGCTGGTGTGCAGGGGGAGCCATTGGGCTCAGACATGCAGTCGGGCCTGCCATCCGATGTGGACATCTTCATCGACATGCAGGCGCTTCAGATGCCCAGCAAGGCGTGCTAAGGAATGGCAGGAGCCCAGGACGTGAGCACGCATGACACATCCTGCCAATCCGTGCAGCAGTACACTGCAGTACGCGGCAGTACGCTGCAGTACGTTGCAGTACGCGGCAGTACACAGCTGCTGCCAGGCAGCCAGGGCCTGTCTTCCTGGTTCCTGCATGCAGGAGCCAAGTGTTGTCCAAAGGCTGAATGCATCCAAGGCTCGGCTGGGGCATGCTCGGTGGAACAGTGTAGGGATACGTGTACAAAAGGCGAGCCAGTATGTGCGTGTCTTGTATCGCACAGAGCGAGCCGATGGGCTGTGTGGCATGGCATATCCCCGGCCACCAGGGCCGGACATGTCATGCTTGAATAAAGGGGTCGGGCAGGGGCTGTGGAGCGGCTGCATTGCAGCTGCACCATAGAAACACCACGGCTGAGCTGCAGTGGTATGTAGCTGCACTGTGGCCATTCCGTGGCTGTTACATGCAGGTATGCAAGGGCCTGCAGCAGCGTGCTCTTTCAGCGCGCATGCAGCTGCACGGCTTTTGCTGGCGTTCTAGAGGTTGCATGTGACGGTATGGGGGCGACTTAGGTGCAGCTTTCAAGCTGCACTGACTCACAAATCAGTCTAGATGACGTGCGTGATGTTGCAGCCAAGAATTGCATGAGCAATGGCGGCGCCCACAACACATCTGGGCACAACCACACGCCAACAACAGATGCTCTGATTTCTTGGCAACGGCCGGAACGAACCCCAATCGCTTCTGGCTGGCTGCGACTGCCGTATGGGGATATGTGTGACTACATGTTGCACGCAAACTGGCATGGTCTTTGACTGGGGGACTGCTCGTTTGTGTGCACTGCCTGGTCAGAGGCATGCATGCTATCAGTCAAAGACAGTGCTGCTGGCTGTTGTGCTGCCTGCATCTGGGCATGCAACACGTCTTGTCGCAGCACTTACAAGGCTCATGGCATGCCCTGCCAGGCCTTTCTTAGCTGGCAGGAACGTATGCACGCTTGAGGACGTATGGAAGGAGATGTGCAGGGCAAGCATGCACCTGCATCTGGAGCGTCTGCATGCAGCAGGTTGATTTGTGAGCAAGAGGAGCAAGGAATGGCGAGGGCACCCCAAAGGATCAGGGGTCAGGTATAGTGTTCTGGACTCCTCGCTTGTGTATGCATGCTTGGCAAGCTAGAAGTGTAGTGCACGGGCAAGACACACACAGAGT
The DNA here is from genome assembly GCA_001662365.1 of Chlamydomonas applanata. NCBI lineage: Eukaryota > Viridiplantae > Chlorophyta > Chlorophyceae > Chlamydomonadales > Chlamydomonadaceae > Chlamydomonas > Chlamydomonas applanata. Next base: position 37,008 of record BDCZ01000272.1, on the reverse strand, counting down.
GTCATGCCCATGTCGCGTGTTTGCTGTCTTTTTAAATAGGCGGAGGGAAGCAGGCAGGCAGGCTGGTGCGTGTCCGTGTGTGCGAGCTTTTGTGGGTGCATGTGTGGCCACTTCTATTCAGCAATGAACAAGAAATGTGCCGCTGGTGCTGCAGGCCAGCCACACGCTTTTTGCTGCTTCACCGCGTGTGCTGTGCTGGCTGAAGAATTCTTTTTGTTTTTTGGCTCTCCAATCAAATCCCCCAGCCCACCATCAAATCCCTGATTGGAGATCGTCTTTGGCCTTGAGCCGTGTATGAACTAACTGTGCCGTGGCAAAAGTGATGAGTGATGCCAGGTGTGAGAAGCGTACGTGGGATTCAACAGTACTATTCTCTGTGTGTGCTTGTGTGTGTACTCGCATGCCTCTGCATTGGCAAAGAACTATGCATTGGAGAGTGGGAGAGCAACAGATGCCGTCACCTAATGCTGCCCCCTTGGACCTCCCTGTAACTCTTGCTCCGTGCTGGTTCTGGTACTGGTTGACCTGCTGTCCCAAGTCAGCTGCGTGTGCAAGCCATGCATGCGCCATGCCATGCAGGCGCCAGCCATGCGTGCGTCAGCCATGCATGCGCCAGCCATGTGGCGGCGGCCATGCAGCAAAGTATCACACACGGCATGCACCCAGGAGCAAACCGCTTGTCCATCGCTGAGCACAGTTGTGCACGCGGCTGGTCGCTGGGAAGCGGTGTTGAGAGCTTTAATGTGCAGCACGGCGGCTTGATGTCGTACAGGGGGCAGGCAGCTCAGTTCCATGCCAATGCCGAGCGCTGCGCCCAGTAGGTTCGAGGGTCCTGACGCAGGGCTGAGCACAGTTCTGCCACATCCTCTGGCGCCAGGCGTGGTGCCAGCTGTAGGGCCGCCGCATTCGACCTGGAATGCAGCCCCAGAAATGCGGCCCCAGAAAGCATGATTAGGACAGGCTGGATCGTGCTGACCGCATGGTCATGCATGGTGGCATGTGCGGTAGTCTGAACAGGGCACGAGAGATTTCACCGCAGTATCTGCATGACGTACTGGCTGCATGGAGGGGTTGCAGGGCTGGTTGGGCCGCAGGGTCATTGCAGAGTCAGAGGCCCATGCAAGCAAGCAAGCTTGAGCACACGCAAGCAGGCATGCAAGCACGCAAGCAGGCATGCAAGCACGCATGCAGGCATGCAAGCAAGCACGGTGTCGCACCTGAGGTGCTCCACAGTCGCGGCCCCTGACAGCACCATGGGCTTGAACGGCTGTGTGGGCGGGAATGCACAGATCGAGGGTGTGCGTGCAGTGTGTGCGTGTGAGAGGGGTGGCATGGGGGAGGGGCTGAGGAAGTGCCTGTTTAGGGCATGCTACCAACCTTAAAAAAACCAAAAAAAAATGCTACCAACAAAAAAATGCTACCAACAAAAAAAAAGCAGTGCTGACCCACACCATGCTGGTGACCGAGATTGGGCATGGGCAGCCCTTCATCAGGCCAGGTCAGGCCAGCTCAAACTGCACCCCCTCCAGGCAAAGCCAAACTGCACCCCTCCATCAGGCAAGGCCAAAGCACTGGTTAAAACACCAGTCCCACGTCAAAATACCAGTCTGATTTGAGAATCAGGCACCATGCGGCATGCTCGCATGCACGCGAGCGCACGCACACACACCTGCACCATAACCGCTGCAAGGGCTACAGCGTCCACGCCCACCCCATACTGTGCAGCCACACGCTGTAGGTGGGCCTGTTGTGAGGCAAAGCTGGGGTCGGTGTTGGCTGGACCCAGCCGCCCATTGGCCATTCCCTCCTGTAGCCCATGCACAGCATGTGCAGCAGGGTGTTAATGATAGAAGGCTGCGCTTACTGCTGACCAACTAGGTTGACAACTAGCCCAACAATCAGGTCGGCCATGGGCCTTGATGAGTGCACAGAGCACTTCCAGAAGGTGGGCTGAGTACCCTGGGGAGCTGAAGGGTCCACGATTCTCAATCTGGGAAGCACAGCGTACTTGTAATTTATCACACTAACGATTGAATATGCTATACTTGTGATTACCTTGATGATGACATCCAGCCCTGCGTCATGTGCCTCCTGTAGCGCCTCCCCTGCGGCCGAGCAGTACAGCGGGCAGTACGCAGTACCCTCACAACGTGCTGTACAATAGGCAGGCTGCCAGGGGGCATCAATAGGCCACCTACACATTTAGCTGCCTCAAAGCCAGGCTCTGCCGCTCTTAGCCTCACAGCCACACACAACAGCAGTGATCAAAACTCAGCTGTATTGGGTGCTGCGGAGGAGATGACTTAGTAGACTGGCCGCTAGCATATGAAACACTCCTCATTGCCCCTCCTTACCTGCGGATTGCTCAAGAAGGTTCCACGTCGCCTGCACGCTGTCAAACAGCCGAGCGCCACTGGGTGTGCGCACGGCTAGGGCCAACCGCAGCGTATCTGCCTGTGCCACCCCTGCATGGCACGCCCCCATGCCAAGCGCTCATGTCATTATAGGGAGTTCATCACTCATATGGAGTTACTGCTGTGCTGCATTGCTGTGCTGTACTGCCCGCATGAGCACGGCCATGCACGCATAAGCCACACAATATTGGATCCCCAGAAGCGACGCAAGCACACATGTCAAGGGAACACCCCGGAGTAACCCGGATTAGCCTGTAACCCCCCTGGATCGTGCATTGGGGCCAGACAGCATCAGGTCTAGCCCAGGTGGATCGGCGGTTTGGTATGGGCCCAGGCCACAGCAGTGCATCTGGGCAGCCAGTCGAGTGTGCGTGTGGGCAGCAGAGTGGCGGGCAGCACCTGAGAGTGACAGCCCGATGCGCCACCCTTTGTCTTCCTTGAGCTTGGCCAGGCCGTCCAGCACATCTTGGGCCTACAGAGGTGGCCGATTGGGGGTTTTGGGGTGGGTTGGTTGTGTTCAAAGAAAACAAATGAGGAAAAGGGAGCTCTCGTGATAAGGGAGGGGTACCTTGGCTGGCGCTTGTGATAGCACGGGGTGGCACACAGCCAGTGGTGCAGGTACAGCCTGCAGCCTGTAGCCAGCTTGAGCCCATGTTGCAGAATGGCAGTCACAACTGCCTACGCGTACTGCTACCTGTACTGCTACCCCAGATACCCCTTCTGATGTTGAACACCAGGTATCCAGGCACAACACATGCAGTACGCATGAGCCGGTCAGCTTCTCTGTGGCAGCCGAGCTACCACAATTCAACAAGTGCCCCCCGCCCCTGAGCACATCATCCTCCAGCGTGGCCCTCCTGCAGTCACCCGCCACCCCCCATGCCCAGTGTAAAGTAAGCAAAATCAAAACACGGCGTGTCACAGATTCATCTGCTTGCTGGAGCCCATCAACTGAACATTTCTGTGTATTCATGTCCAGTGTGGCCCTTGCCATATATACTTCCCATAGGAGTAGCAACATCAGACAAGATCAGCAGATATCTACAAGCTGTGTCAAGTCCCGTCATACCTGCAGCACCCCTGAGTCCAGTGTGGCTGAATGGATCTGGTACAGCCGAAGGTGGGCGCCCATGAGTGCGTCACTCTCGGCCTGCTGGCTGGCCAGCCGGGGCGCAGTGTGCTCCTTGACCTCGTGGGGCGCACCCCCCGTGTCCACCTGCGGGGCGCACAAGTTGCAGCGGAAAGGAAGATGCAAGTGACACACCAGTACAATCAAGTAATCATAGGCAAGTAGCCATGAGTCTGATGATGCCCGAGCTGATATGGCTTGAAGCCTGAGCTCTGGGCCCTGCTGCTGGGCCTCAAGCCCTGAACAGGCACGCTACCACCGGCATGCACTCCACAGAGGTATCTAGCCCATCTTAGGGACCTCAGGGATGGGGGTGCGGATTTGGCACGAGATGTGCTGCAGCGCGGGCGGCACTCTGCAGGACCCAGGTGCACAAGGCCGTAGCCGCCGCCGGTGCTGATTCTCTGGTGGATCCTTCCGGTCAATGTGGCTCATCAGTCACCCATGTGTTGCGTGCCTGGGCCTACGTGCTGTCTAGAGGAGCCAGACGCTAACCCAAGGCCAGTTCCCAGGTGACTTGCCTGCCACTGCGTGCGCATCACAGGAGGTCCAGTGCAGGAGGGGCATTAAGAAGTGTATGTGTGGGGTGGGAGGATGATGGTGTTGTTGTCGGTGTGATGCAGGTGGAATAGCGCGGGCATCACGCCTTGCGGCCAGTTACTAATCAAAGTCTATGGCCATGGAACACTTTTGCCGGCTGCTGTTGTACTGCATGTGTGTTGGCCTAACCACTGCACACAACAATTGCAGTGCAGAGTGACAGTGAGTATACAGCAGCTGTAAGTATGGTGCTGTAATGCAGCTGTACTTCATCAGTACTGCAGCTGTACTGCCTCACGTCTGCCGTGTAGTAGTAGCCCCACTTGGAGCCCACCACCACGTCGTCCCGTGTCAGACCACGCGCGCGCAGCCAGCCCGACAGGAACTCCTCTGCCCGCCCATAGCTGCGCGCCGCGTCATAGTACCTGCATGTGCGGGGAGACAGGGAGGGAGGCGGGCGGCATGGAGGGCGGGAGGTGTGATACGAGCCGATGAGGCATCTGAGTTCATGTGCACTTCCTTCACAGTTGTCACATGGCCAGCAGTAGATGAGCTAGTTATACACATTGCAGTGGCATCGTGTGCATGGCAATGAGCACATCATCAGCAGTGCCAGTAACCCAGCAGCAGGCTACGCAGCAGTGATGTCACACGGGCACGCCCCACGCAATCGCCCTGGTTTGAAAAGATGGCCTGGATACCCGCTGCCAGTGGCCCCTGGCTTCCGCTTCTTCATCCCTCTCCTCACCCCCGACACCCCCCACTGCGCTTAGCTTGTCTTTAGCCCCATAGCTTCTCCCCACGCAATTCGCAGGCTACCAGCTCTCAGCTAGCGGCACGCTCCTTCTTTGCTTACCGAATGCCGAGCGCTCGGGCCTCGTCCAATACACGCCAGCACTGCGCACGCATGTCATCGACTGACTTGGAGGGGAGATCTGAACCGTGGCCCAAGTTGATGTAGCCGGGTCGACCCAGTGCTGCCAGACCGATGCCGAGGCGTGGCACAGAGGGAACACCTAGGAAGGTGCCTGTACCCGCAGACGGAGCACACTCGCATTCATGAGACACCACAGCTTGAGCGTGGGGGTGGTCACATGTGTTTGTAGTTACGCTGCTGCACATTGCATTTTGTGATGTGCGTGATTGCAAGGGGTGCGCATGCATCCATGTGTCAGCTGTGGCTGCCAAGCCCCTCTGTAACACGGTTAGGTGCAGCATGCGGATGCGGGCCGGTACTCGCACCTGATGTGCTGGCTGCCTGCGCCGCCATTGGCTTCCCTGCTGCAGCCTGGCACTGAAGGCGAGCCTGCCTACCAGACCTGCATGGAGATCAAGTGACGCACCTCAGAATGCATTCATCATCGTGTGTTGCGTTAAAGATAAATGCCTACCTGCAGGATCGTGCACCGCTCGTGTGAGGTGCCGTGTGCAGCATGTGTTCTTCAGGTGGGCTTCTGGGGACGAGGCAGTTTAGAGTCACATGGTATCATGAGAGTGATCATGAGAGTCGCACGGCCCTCAACCAGTTTGCTGCGATCAACCAGTAGCTCGCGATTGGGTGGGCCCGTAAAGTTGCGTCAACCCAAGCAAATGGCCTGACTGAGAAACGCAGAACCATGCCAAGCAGCATCTTCACGCCAGAGCTTGAACCCAAGCCACTAATTACGACGCGCGTGCGCTGCAAGGCTGATGATCTGTTCAAGACCCTCTGGGTTTCCACAGACTTGCAGGTGCAGCTCAATTGACTGCAGGCAATGGTGCCTTACCTCTTTCTCTAGCCACTGATGGGATATTGAGCCTCTGTGCCCCGCATGACGTGACTTGCACCACAGGCTCAGCTGCACAAGCTGCGCAATGACACCAACCTCATGGAGACGGTGTGGATGGCCTCCAGGGATGCGCTGCCCAAGGTGTGCCAAACATGGTGATCCAGCTTGCAAGGGTTTGTTGCACAGAACGTGACTCGGACTCGACCATGACTGTCTGGGCCCCCTGCAGGAGCAATACACGTGGGATCCCGCTGTAGTCAACGGGGCAGCAGCTGGCAAGAACATAGTGGCATCCAACAGATGGCGCAAGGTGAGCGTGCTCTGTGGCTTGCAGGCCCTCCGTGTGCACCCGCTGACGCTCGTCGCCCCCTGCAGGTGCGGTTTGAGAGCCCCCCAGCGGCCATGGCCACTAAACCCTTCCAGAACGAGGAAATACAGCACTGCGTGGACTACATACCGGGCCAGCGCTACATCGTGGAGGCACAGTGCAACACGTCAGCGCCTTATGGGGACAAGTTCGATCTGCTGTTCCGCATCTCCATCCTGGCAGAGAGCAAAACCACATGCTTCCTCCACATTGTGTTTGACATCAGGTGGTCCCCTAGCATGAACCGCATGCTGAAGGGCATGATCACCAAGGCCGTGGAAGGTGCGCGTTGAGCAGCTTCAGCACATGCGTGCGTGTCATGCAGGCATGCATGCCATGCATGGGAAGTCCATGCAAGCCGGCCGTGCGTGCATGCACCTGTGCAACCATTCCCAGGATGCTCCTGTTGCCACATGTGGGGACATCAGAGTGGGCCCAACACTGCCGGTGGGGATGCAATGACAACTCACAACGTGCGAACATGTGCATGGCAGGTGGCGTACGCGGCACGTACAAGACATACCGGCAGGTGCTCGAGACCTTCTACTCAGTGGAGGATGTGCCAGCGTCACAAATCAATGAAGTTGAGCAGGGGGAGGGTGTGGAGGCAGCGGTGGGGGCTGCAGCACATGTGGAGCCAATCGAGGCTGCACCACGTGCACAGCACCCTCCAGAGCACCGCCACAGGTGAGGCGCAGGGGAATGGCAGTGTTATGCCAGAGCCGGTCGCTTGCATGGGCTGCCGCCTTGCCTGCACAGCCTATGGTCCAATGCCACATACCAGTTGCGTCCTTGCGTCCCTTTTCCTTTCCTCAGACCCTGTCCATTACTGACTGCTTGTCTTACCTGCCCTGCCTCACCTTGGGCCCGCCTACACCTACAGGGAGCCTGCGGAAGGCGGCTTTATCAACTTTGCAATTGGGCAGCTGGTGTGGGGCGACCAGGTGTCAGCTGTGTCAGACATGGTGGGCGCAGGGCTGCAGTCAGCAGCCTCAGAAGGTTCCATGGCACGTGTGCTGGCACTGGTGGTGACGCTGTCGGTCGTGCACACGGCGGTCAGCATCCTGGCCAGCGTGCAGTCGTTCTGCACGGGGCGTGGCGGGCTGCTGTGGCTGCTGTGCCTGCCCATCACACACGTCATCGACGTGCCTGACTCAGTCATGGAGGTGCTGAGCTCGCTGGCACTGGTGGCAGGCATCAACTATGCGATCATCCGCGGGGCCCAGGCCTCAATCGCGCACGCACGCAAGCCGGGGGCAGCAGGGCATGCAGGCCGCGCCCCCAGTGCCAACACCGCCCACGCTGCCGCGCATAATGCTCCCACCGTATCTGCGGAAGCCACACCGAAGCAATCGGCGGCGGCATCATCAGCGGCAGCCCCTGCGGAGGAGGCGATCGTGCTGCCCAAGCCCGGCACTACCAAAGTCATGGGTAAGGGGCAGCCCATCCCGATGATGCCGCCAGCAGCAGTGGCTGCAGCAGCTGCAAAGTCGGGGTCGACCTCCCCGTCTAGAAAAGGCAAGGCTCCTGGCGGGCCCACCACCACTGGCCCATCAAATGCTTCAGCCGCGGACTCAGCAGCAGCATCCGGGCCGTCCAAGCTGCCGCCCCGCGCTGCCAGCCCAGCAGCCAGCGGGCGCAAGGGCCCCACGCCGCCTGGCAGCAAGAGCGGCGCCGTGATGGAGCTGACCAGCCTCGGGCCCAGCGGTGGGTCCAAGGTCACGTCTCCGCAGCGCATCTCATCCCCGCCTGCTTCCGCCACGGACATGATGGGGCCGCTGGCGGCGGGCGTGCAGCTGTCGACGTCGCCCTCCAGCATGGACGGGGCCCAGGGGCCAGAACCCATGAAGGCGTGGCTGCGCTCCGTCTCATCAGGCATTGACTCGATGACAGAGGGGCTGAAGGGCGCGTTTGGCGTGGGTGGCGCGCCCCCCGCCAGTGGGCCGTCCGTCGGGGGCGGCAGCCAGCCCAGCATGCACCCATCCTCGAGTGCGCGCACGCTGAGCAAGCCCGGCCTGATGTCGACGCCCGAGGGGGAGGTGGGGGAGGAGGGCGCTGATGTGGGGCCGATTGTGCAGCACGCGGCGAGCGAGGGTGGTGCTGGCACTGCGGTACCTGGGTCCAAGGTCCCGGGTCAGGGTAGCAAGAGCCAGGTCGTGTACGGCGCGCGCTTCCCGCTGTCGGCCATGGTTTCGGAGATGGAGGCACGGAACGCCAAGGCGTCGGCCGGGCCGTCGGTGGGCATGAGCGTGGGGCGCAGCGCGAGTGGGAGTGTGATTGAGAGCATGTTAACGGCGCAAGACATTGATCCAGATGTTGTGGAGGAGGAGCTGTTTGAGAATGAGCGCTTCCAGCCCTTCAGGTGCGAGTTGTTCAGGTGCTCTCCATCCAACCCTTCCCACCCCCTTCCCGGCACCCCCCTTGCACCCGGTACCTTGTCCTTTGCCTTGCATGCCGCTGGGTGCCCCTGTGGGGTGCGTTTTTGTGGAAAGCGCGGAGGGGCGAGGCGAGGGTGCGCAAAGCGTAGGGTGGCAGGACCAGCGCCTGTTGCCTACCCTACAACCACGCCGTTGGCGTGCGCATCGCGCATGCATTGGTCTGACGCTTGCCTCCGCATTTGCTCGGGCTGTGCATGCAGGGGCTGGGGGCACACATGGCCCGGCCACTTCCTGCCCTCAGACCGTGTGGGGCACTGGGGCGACCGCAATGGCAAGCCTGGGGGCTCTGCATCCATGATCTTTGAGCAGGTTTGTCAATGAAAAGCCTCAGTGTGGGAGCTTGCGTGGTTTATGCCCCCTTTTCGCATTAATATTGATGCGTACTGACGCAATCTTGGTGGCAAACGACCGTTGTGGAGTCTGGATCCTCATTCGATGGACTGCTATCGTGGACCCATGGTGCTCCCCATGCGTTGTCAGCTTGGCACAAAGGATGACCGATTGGGCTTGTGTCATGGTGTCACTCGTGTGTGATCAGGTGGAGCCGGCGCTGCCGCCAGGGTTCACATGGGAGGAGGACGAGTGGCAGCTGGATCTCAAGGGCTTTGACAAGGAAGCGGTGGATGACAACGGGCGAGTAAACAGCCGCAGAGGCACGGGGCTGGGGTGGGGATGGCACCTGCATGTTGAAGTTTGGTGCTTCGTGTCCTCCCACAAAGTTCTCACATACGTGCACGCTCCATCAACCTGGCAAGGGGTGGTGCAATGTGGCAGCGTGCACAGCTGACTCGCAGCAGCGCTTTTTTAAGCTGTCGTCCTCTGAGGGACTTCCTTTGAGGAGCTGCGGAAGATTGTTCCACCTTGATTTGGCAATACGGGTAACAGATGTGGCAGTACGGGTATCAGATGTGGCACTATGGTTGTATGGGTATCAGATGTGGCACTGATTTGCCGATGCCGCATGCTGCCACCGCCACACGTATACCACTGCAGCTGGACGTACGCGCTCGACTTCAACTACCTACGATACCCCGCGCCGCCGGGCGGCGGCAAATGCACGCTCAAGCACTTTGTGCGCCGCCGCCGCTGGTACCGCACACGAGTGCGGGAGGTGCGGGACGCGATGCCCATCCCCCAGCCACAGGTGAGCAGTGATGCCTTTGTGTGTGCCTTGCTGGCATGTGTGCCTCGCTGGCATGTGTGTCTTGCTGGCTTGCCTTGGGGCGTGCAGGGCTTAGGGCTTCGGGGTCAAGGCGACCCTCAACCCTGAAGGCACGTGTGCGTTGCTGGATTGCCTGGGGCCATGCAGGCGCAGTGCAGGCTGTGGGTACATGGGTGGCCATGCATGGATGCATGCATACACGCTACCTCGCACGGTTCACATTGTAGCTTGCATAGCTGCATTACTGAGGGCGGCATGCGTCTCCCTTCATGGCACTGCCCAGCAGGAGATGGACAAGGAGGCGCAGCCGCACCACATGCCCGGCACCACCCTGTCCCCCTCCAAGTCCCCCTCCCAGCACCTGGTGACCGCAGCAAACAGCGGCCTCCCCCCAGTGGGCAGCCTTGCAGGGGGGCCTGGGCCTTTGAGCCCCGGATCAATCGCGTCAGCCCCTGGGGTGACAACAATCCCCGCATCTGCCCACACGGCTTCCCCTCTCACATCACCCACCGGCACAGCCCCGGCTCCAGTGGGCCCCAGCAGCGGCAGCGGTGCGGCGGTGCATGATGCTCCCAACGGCGGCAGCGCCAGCGCCGCGAATGGGCACACCGTTGCTGCAGTCAACGGGCCGCTCACGGTCACACGGCTCACGAAAGGGGACCCGCTCGGTGGGGCCAGCTCGGGGGGCCACTCGCCCCATGACTCGGGCATTCCAGATGCGCCTGTGCTCGCCATGTCTACAGCAGCTTCGCCTACACCCGCCCAGGCCCCTGCAGCCCCCGCGCCGACCGGCAGCAGCCAGGCGGTGGGCGGCGGCGGCGGCAGCAGCATCAGCACATCGGTGTCTGGGTCCCCGGCTGTGACTGGTTCTGCTGTGGTGCCGCCCTCACAAACTGCTGCTGAGGCCGCCGGTGGCGATGCAAGCTCGTCCCCGCATGGCCCCACCCATGCGTCCTCCATGACGACGTGGAGCTCTTGGCAGAATGCAGGGGACGGTGCGGGTGCAGGCAGCGGCGCCAGGGACGGGGAGCAAGGCGGCCTGGGGGCGCCCAGTGGCGGGCTGGGGGCCACTACTGTAGCTGGGGAGCGTGGAGCGGCGCAGTACAGCAGCTGGGAGGAGGCACCAGCAGCAGGGGCAGGGACAGGGCAGCCACACGGGGACAGCCTGAGGAGCTCAGGGCAGGGAGGTGTGGTGTTTGCAGCGGCGGAGCTTGCAAGCGACCATCAATAACGTGTTAGCGAGCACGTGGTTGGCGTACGTGGCGCGTGCCGTGCATGCCTGCTGCTTGTACGGCCTTGATTGGCATTTCATCGGCTGCCTGCTGATTCAGCCGGACCTGTCTGGTATTGGACACGATTGCTGCTGCTGCTGGTTGTGGAGGCTGTGATGTACTGTATGTCTGACGCTGAGCGAGCGTGCAAGACTCTCTGTAACACGCGTGTTTTGCCATTACATTCATGAAGGAAATTGCATTTGGCATGTCCACATGCAGGATTAAGGATCCAGAAACCCAAGCAGAAATCTACGCAGATTGGCAAGGGAATCAAATCAACAGAAGCTCGTACGGCTCAGCCAGCTCAGCCAGTTCATTCCGCAGCAGTACAAACACCCAAAAGCCCCATCATAACGTCAAAATCACAACGTCACAACATGAAAGTGACGTAAATATTGTCCACTAGTCTTCCCTGCTCGCATATATGTACGTGTTATGCTCTGCGTTATGCTCTCAAGGAATGCGTATCAATGCGATGAATAGAACGATAAAACAAACAGCAAAAGCCCACTCCCTGCTCCCTTTTGCCACCTCCTTCACATCTCCTGGCCTCCAGCATCAGCAGGACACCCACGTGTTCAGTATTGTATCAAGGCCCATCCAAATCAAGCACCGCTGGCCAGCATGGCCGCAACCAACCCTGCTGAAAGCTTGGTCCAGAAACGTTCCGGCAAGCCGTGTTCATTAGGACCCTTGCCCTGCGCCCCCGGCTCAAATTCAAATCATGCATCAGGCACCCAGTGTTGCAGGGTGACCTCAGTCCAAGGAGTCAGTGGGCATGCTGCCCACTGCCCTGCACCGACCTTAACACTCATGCCACGGTTGTCAAAGCTACATGATTACAAGTTAACGGCCATCCCATCAACATGCCGGTGTCAAATCCCACTCCCCTTCTCCCATTAGACGGACTGCATGGAGTTCACATGCTGCTTAATCCTTCACAGGAGCCATGTCCCAGTCCTTTCCAGGGACCACCACAACTGACGCCTTGCCCAGCTGTGGCAGCTCCCCACGCCCTATGTGCGCCTTCAGCGCGTGCCTGCACACATGAGCAACACAGGGCATGGTTCGCCAAGCCATCTGTGGACCCCTGTGGAAGACCTGGTAGAGGTTCTATAGAAAGCTCTATACAGAGGGCTCCAGTGCTATAACCCTACCATGTGTAAGCTGTGGGCTCTGGGTAATTGCCCATGCCCTTACGCACCACCACCACCACCACCACCACCACCACCACCATGCCCACCACCACCACCGCCACGAAGCGTGCTGGTGTCTTAGCATGCAGCAGTGCACGCGCAACCCCGCACCCAGGCAGCAGCACGCAGCAGTACAGCCACTACGTACGCGCACACACCGCGACTCCGGCGCAGGCACGCCGCTGCCCAGGCCCGCTGCGCCTGCGAGCCGCAGTCCCCCGCCTGACCCATTGGTTGGCTTCCAGCCGGGCCCCTCCCTCTTGAATGCGGTGATGGAGGCGGCGACACTCGCGAGCTCGCGCTCCAGTGATGGTCGCACCTGTGAGGAGGTTTCAGGTTGTCCCCTAAATTTCCCTGTCTGGGGCGGGGGCGGTAGCAGGGGCGCACTCGTACGCGCAGCAATGTCATGTGCGCGCAAGCGGAGGGGCTGGCTCGTGCTGGGCAGCGATCACAAGCAGCAGCACACAGGCAAGAGACAGGCACTACAGGCAGCGTCACAGGCAAGAGGCAAGCAAGATCCCACAGGCAGGTGGGGCAAAGCACGCACCACGCCGCCAGGTACGAGAGCTGCCGCGTCGTATGCGCGAGGGTCAGCCTCCCATGCATCCGCTGCCCGCCCCAGATCAACGCTGCTCCGGCCAGCGGGTGCGCCTGCGTCTTGCTGCACCCCAGCCACGCTGAAGGCACACCCACCGCGGGAACCACGCCCCTGGCTGGTGCTGCGCGCCTGGCTGCTGCCGGTGCTGGCCGTGGCGGCCCCGCGTGCCGGGCTCGCGTCACGGAGCACGCCTGTGATTGAGCCACCCCGCACGGGGCTTGGGCCCCGGCTGCCACCGAGCCCACCGGGCCGCGGCATACCATGCAACTCCTGGGCTTCAGCGCCTGACACTGAAGGGTACCGCCTCACGTGCTGCGGCTGTGTGCCTGCCTGGGAGGTACGAATGTCGGGGAGCAGTACGCTACTCCCGCGTGGCTCTCCGTCTTCCTCGAGCCCCTCAGGTCCGGTTGAGCCAGGCATCAGATCCCGTGAGCCCACCCGGTGCAGCGTGCGGCCAAGACCCGTGGTTGGTGGGGGTGGGGGGTCTGCGGCGAGGGACGTCATGCCGCACCGGGCCGCCGGGCTCGCATCCCTGCTATGGGCTGGGCTGGCACCACGCGACCCCCCACCCATGCTCGCACGGCCGGCCATGGGGCTGGGGTCCCGACTGCCCAGCGCGCGAGGTGCTAGCAGGATCGCAGATGCTGCGCCCGTTGCCCGTGGCGGTGTGGGACAGGTGGGCGGCAGGGGCGGGGGCGGGGCGCGTGCAGGGGATGCGTCCATAGAACGGCCCAATCCGAGGCCTGGGTAGCGTGGTAGGGGGGGCCGTGCCCCGCCGCCAACGATCCTGGTTGCCCCTGAACCTGTGCCCTCATCCAGTGCCGGCGCCCCTGCATTGCCTTGCTGCAGGCTAACACCACTGCCAGACATGCGCAGCGGCCCAAGAGGTAAGAAGGAGGCGGCTGGCCCCTCCACCTGGTCGCCGAGGGGCATGCTGGGCGGCAGCACGGGTGCGCTCTGCCGCAGTGGCGATTCAAAGCGGAGGCTGCGGGCCGGAGGGATCACCGGCTGCATGCTAGTGGCGCTGCCCGCCACCAGCCCTACACCTTGGTCCCCGCCCTCAGCAGCTGCCCCACTGACAAGAGGCACTGCCGGGGCTGCAGCTGGGGGCGTGCACTGCCCGAGAGGAGCCAACTGCTCGCCTCGTGCCCGTATGGGGCTCGTACCAAAGCGGGCGGACAGCGCAGTGGGCGGCCCCAACAGGGGGGTTGTGCCTATCGCCCCTGAGGAGGGTGCTGCCCGTGCCCTGCACCCAGCTGAGCTCGGCGGCCGGGGTGGTGTTGATGCGGAGGGCGGACGTGGCGGTGTGCCTGATGCTGGTAACCGAATAACGGTGTTGTCTGCTGGAACTGCAGGGGGCGGCAGAGGGGACCCGCAGCGTGGCACGTGCTCCCCTGCGCCTGCGTGTGCTGCTGCTACTGCGGCACTGCCCTGGCCTGCACTGCTGCTACTGCCGGCACCTGCCGCTTGCGCTGGCCTTGCAGTGTCAGCCGCTAGGGCCTTTGCAAAGTAAGCCGGAAGGGTGCCACCACCACCACTTGTAGAGCTGGCTCGGCTCTGGCGTGGCGCCGGCTGCTGCGGCTTACTATTGGCCCGAGGCGGGGCGGTTCCTGTAAAGTCCTCATCACAGCCTGATACGTCTGGGGAGTAGAGCGAAGGTTGTGGGAGGCTGAACGCGACATGAGGTGAACCAGCTGGGCTGTTGTCGATGCTCACAGCCCCTCCCTCACTTGAGGATGCTGCAGCCAGCAGCACAGCAGCAGCCACAGCAGGCGTGGCGGCGGACGACTTGCGTGTGGCGAGCGTGCAATGTGCATGAGGCTCCCCAGAGCCTGGTGGGCGAAGCTCTGGTGGTACCACAAGACTGGAGAAAGAAGTTGCACGTGAAACGACGCGCGATGATGCGCGCGACAGGCTGCGCATGTTCATCTCATAGGCCGTGTCTGCGCGCGAGCGGTTGTCTCCTGCAACAATGCCACCATGGACTAAGGCTGGTCAGCCGTGTAGGTTCAAAGCGGCTTTAGTTCTTGAGGCCCCGGTGATGCCATGCAACGACAGAGCTGCTTGTGCCATGCAAGCACGCTACCACGCCTGTTCAGCTTTCCACCTCACCAGCGAGTATGTCGGCCATGCGCAGCATGTCGCTGCCAGCCTGAGTCATGGCTTCGTTTAGGATTCGAAAGGGGGACGGCTTTTCCCAGTTGTGGTGGTGGGAGCCCTCTTCCTTGGCTTGGGACAGCAGCTGCAATGCCACATCCTCATCGGTCCTCAACATCCTTAACGCCAGCAAAGGACCACCTCAGCACGCAACTTGCATGATAATAATGGCTACGTGTGGTTGTCAGGGGGCAGCACAAAGCAGTGATCCCTGGCCATGTGGCTCAACTTGAATGGATGTAATATGGCGTCTGCTCAACCCCCTGGAAGGCCAACTGCCACTAATGAATTCGGAGCCTAGCAACACTATCGATTCATGCCGCATAGCACTGTGTAAGCACACAATCATGTCCTTTTCAACTAGCAATGCAACGATGCAAGTACAATGACGAAATGTGTGAGCAAGTCCAAAAGGGCAGGGCACCTAGGCTTAATGCATGTGGTCCATGGTGGTGGCGTAGGGTAGCAGCCATGAGCTCAAAACCTGAGCTGAAGCAGGCTTCAATGAGCCAGTTCGTAGCGCAGAAGGGAGGGGGGAAGGCAGGGCCTCCGCCCGCTGGACAGAAGAAGATCAGCAGCTTTTTCTCGCCCAAGGCAGCTGCAGCAGGTACTAATCACCAAGTATGCATGTTTGCGCGCACGGATCACCGCGCAATTGCAAATACTGACAATGCTGCAGCGGCCCGGCGTGTTCCACGCATCCCCTTAGCAGCATCAGGTGCAGCTGCAGTTTGTGATTTTGAATGCTACACGCAGGCACCAAGCCGGATGCGCCTGCCAAGAAGGACTCGCCTAAGGCTGCCAAGAAGGCGTCTCCGCTCAAAGCGGCCAAGCCCTCGCCCGCTAAGAAGGCAGCCAAAAGCCCTGCCAAGAGCCCCACTGCGCCTGGGGGCCACGGCGCAGAGCTGCTGGGGCAGCGCATCCGTGTCTTCTGGCCCAGGGATAATGCATGGTACCCTGGCAGTGTTAAGGAGTATGATGGCAAGGCCAAGCACCTTGGTGCGTGGGCTGAAATGCGGCCATCGCGCCCATGTGCTGTACACGCTGTTCCCCCGCATGGCAGGAATTGCATCACACATGGGCACTTGGGCATGAGCACCAGGCCGTCCTGGCTGCCAGACAGGCAGGGCATGCGTTTGTATGGAGGGCTTCCTTGCTCCGCACCCTTGCCATGGGGTGCGCATTCATGGCGTGTGTGGAGTATGCATCTTGCAAGCGCGCCCCATGCAGGGTGGATAGCATGGGTCTACACTGCACACGCCCTTCACACCATCACTCACGCACAACCATTCTCTGCGAGTGCACAACTGTTTGTCATGCACGGCCCAACTGCTTTCACAGTCGCGTACGATGATGGTGACTCAGAATGGCTGAGGCTTGGGGAGGAGCAGTGGGAAGGATTGGACGCCAACGGTGCACCTGTACCGCCTCCTGCACCCGCTGCCACCCTTGCACCGGCCGGCCCTGCTGCTTCCAAGCCCAAGGCAGCGGCAAGCAAGGCGGTGCCGGCGAGCAAGGGAGCACTCTCCAAGAAGCAGGCAGCGGCGGAGGAGGACGAGGATGATGAGGGGCCTGTGGTGCCACGCAGCAGGTGCGGGCCGCGCCCTCGGTTGCAAATGCTTGTGTTATGTGGTAACTTGGCATCGCAACAGGCATTGTACTGGGCTTTGTGTAGGAGGTAGGGCGGCGGCACTGAGAGGAGCAGATGTGGCGCAGCGGTCGCGCTTTGGCCAAAGAGGTTCGCGCACTCAGTGGGTTAGTGGGGTACAGACGTACGCTGCAGATGCGGTACGTCGTACGCGGTGCTAACGTTTGCTCATGGGGTGTTGCAGGGCCGCCACGGCAAAGGGTAGCAAGGCCAAGGGGGCGGCGAAGGGCGGCGCGGCGCGGCGCGTGCGTGCGCTGCAGTCGGACGATGACGAGGAGATGGGTGATGCGGAGGCGGGGGAGGTGGAGGAGAGCAGCAGCGTCTCAGGGCTGGAGGACGGTTAGTCCCTGGGGCTGGCTGTCGGCCCTCATGCTGACCTTGACTTGTACACTTGTTGATGCTGACCTTGACTTGTACACTTGTTGATGCTGACCTTGACTTGAAAACTTGCTGATGCTGGCCTTGCTGATGCTGGCCTTGCTGATGCTGGCCTTGATGGTGCTGACCTTCACGATGCTGACCTTGATGATGCTGACCTTGAGCCCGTACTTATGCCTGGACCATCACGCCCCAGCCCCAAGATGCATGGAATGATACAGCTGTCTGGCTCGCATACAGCTGGCTTGAACATGCCAAGCAGCCTGCAAGAGGCTTGTGCCAGAGGCATGTGCGTGCATGGTTCGTCCCACAGCTGTGGGACATATCCTCTGGTATCCAGCACTCACCATCCATTGCGTGGACTACCAGTAAACGATCAGGGTACCTACTCCTCTTTTCTCCCTTTTCTCGTATGCATCAGTGTCAGCTGTGCACTACAGCTCTCCTGGAACACCGCCATACTTGACTGGTGGTGATCTGTGGTGTGCAGAGGAGAGCAGTGATGAGGATTTGGACCTGGAGGATGAGGAGGACAGCGACGGGGAGGAAGAGGAGGAGGAGGATGAAGATGACGATGAGCCGATCGGCGGCAAGCGCAAGCGCGGGCCCACCAAGGTGGGAGGCGGTACAAGCGTGGGGCGGTACAAGTGTGGGGCAATACAAGCTGGGGAGTACGAGCATGGGCAGTACGAGCATATGGCAGCAGCACAACCCAGGCCATGGCAATCATTGGCTATACAAGTCTGAGGCAGTACAACTGGAGCAGTGCAAGCTGAAGGCAGTACCGGCCGGGAGCAGCGTCAGCCAAAGACATGCCGCGGGTGAAAGCGCCGAGGTCGTCGGGGATGTTCATGGTGATATCGTAGAGACCTGCCAGTCGCATTTTAGCATGTCCCTGGGACCGTCCGGCACGTGCAAGGGCCCGCAGCCAGCCGAAGGCTGTGCGCCGTGCGCACTTTCCATGCGCGCACAGGCTAAGGTGCCCCCGAGCAAGCGCGCTGCCGGCGGGCGTCTGAAGGTGGGCACAGCAGCAGCGGCCTCGACCCTCGCGCCTGACAAGACCCCCGCGCCTGTGCGCAAGGCGCCCGGCACCGCGAACACCACAGCCGAAAAGTTTGCGTTTAACACGGGCGGCAAGCCGAGCGCAGTGGCAACCACACCACAGGTACGGGACCGGGGGATAAATCTTCTTCTGTTACTTGTTTGGGTGCTGCAGTGAGAAGCCTGAGCAGGGTGTTGGTTGTCGGGAAGTGTGGCACACAAGCTGTGTTGCGTGGTTGGTTATGGCAGAGTGTTTATTACTTGGGAACCTTCTTGCCATTGGGTTTTCAAGTCATTTTGCTATAATGAAACAGACAGCACAGCAGGTCAAGGGCAGCAGGACGTGCAGGATATGCTGTGCCTATTGCAGCCCACATTTGAAACCACATCCCTGAACCTTTACAGCTCCACATCGTCAGGTTCGTCTCGTTCCTTGAGCACTCGGACCAAACCCTTGCCATGCAGGCCACGACCGCCACCACCCCGATGTCTGACGCACGCAAGGCGCTGGTGGGCTCGCTCAGCACACCCGCCTCCGGCTCCAAGTCAGGTGCGCGCACTGGGCAGGGAAGACAAGGGCAGGCTGCTGCCACTTTGATGCCACTTTGATGCCGTTAGCAGCAGCGACGGAGCAGCAGCAGCAGCAGCAGCAGCTGCTGCTGCTTTGTTACTGCTGCTATAGTGCTGCCGTTGTTCTGCTGCTACTGCCGCCGTACTGCTATAGCTCAGCCAGGCGTATGGCTGGGCGCAGGGAGCATTGAAGCATTGAAGCATGGCAACCGTGCGCTAAGGGTCGCAGCAGGCCTGGTCCGGCCCGCCATCTCTTGATCACTCACCAGGAGCGTGAGCATGCAGCCAGCCCGATGTAATTGGTCTAAATGTTTGCGTGCTGTGTTTCACGAAGACCAGCGTTGCATACCGCTGATGGTAACCAGAGCAGTGAGTCGGTGCATGCTGGGGCCGCGTCTGCATGCAGGGCCCGCAACACCAGCTACTGTTTCGGGCATCGAGGCGCGGGGGCCTAACGCGGGCGGTGCAGGTGGTGAGGACTTTGCTCGCTTCCAGGCGCGCATGGCCGAGGTGAGTGACCGCATCCCTGGATACCCCAGCCCACACTGTTCCCCGGCTCACGCTGGCACGCTGTCCTTGTTGTTATACCAGCTATCAGTATCACAGACATCAATCTCAAAGCTTTGTCCTGTTGCTGCTGTCATCATCGTGGCTGTGTGATCCGCAGCGCTACCCTTTCCTGGCTACCTCCAAGATCATGGACGCGCAACGCCGGCGGCCTGACCACCCCGACTATGACCCCCGCACCCTGCACATCCCGCCCACCTTCTTCAAGGTGTGGGCATGTGATGCTTGGGAAGGCTGTGCGCCTGATCGCGGGGCCTGCTCTGCTTCAGTCAAGCACCCCTGGTGGGATTGGACTGAATCGGGCTGGATTGAATGAAGTTGGTGGCGGCTGTGTGCCCAGGCTTGGAGCTGCATAGCCACCCTGGGGGCTCATGATCAGCACGTGATGCAGCAGCCATTTGAGTTACGTGCCGCGGATCTTGCCTCAGGCTTCTGTGTGCCGCCTCAGGCTTCTGTGTGCCGCACTCGGCTGCAGCAGCTCCCGTTTGCTAAGAACAGCAAGCAGCCTCTGCTGCCATGGGGCATGGCAAGCATGTGAGGCACACGCCATCAACCACTGCCAGACACCACCAACCGCCATCCCGCCACCAACTGCCACTGTAGGACAACAAGATCAGCCCTGGCCAGCAGCAGTGGTGGACCTTCAAGGCGCAGAATTTTGACTCTGTGCTGCTGTTCAAGATGGGCAAGTTCTACGAGGTGTGGGACTTGTTGAACTGGATGCCCTGTGGTCAAATTGTCATGAATCTCATACTTTTGTGCTCTCTAACTTTTCAAGGTCTCGTGTACTGTGCAGCCCTTGGGGGGTCAATGGCTGCTAGAGTGTCGTCGTCTGTGAATCTGAGCGCTGCCACGGTTTCAGCCCACCCACCTCATGCTGCCTCCCACAGACCTAAAGTACTGGTGTCTGTGCTGGTGTCTGCGTCGTGTGTGCTTCCTTTCACACAACAGTTATTTGAGATGGACGCGTTCGTGGGCGTGGACATACTGGGCCTCAGTCTCATGCGCGGCGACCAGGTGCGTGTGGCTGGGTGTGATGTACAGCTGGTCAGCTGCACACCTCGTGTCCTGCGTCCTGCTACGCTGTGCTCTGCACCGTACTGCCATGGCGTGTACTGCCCTGGCACGTCCCGCCTTGAAACACACGGCCATGGCATGTACCGTTCTGATCAACACACAGCTGCTGAGCACACCGTATAGCCGGGAAGGGAACCCTGCGAAGCCTTGTACTTTGAGCACGTCCATGTTGATCTGATCTTGGGTTTGAATCTGCGCGCGTGCAGCCACATGCCGGCTTCCCCGAGATCCGGTACCATGACATGGCTGAGGGCCTTGCGCGCGCCGGCTACCGCGTGGTCGTCGTTGAGCAGGCGAGTGAGCATTGACCAGTTGGTTAATAATAATATAATAAAAATTATAACACGGCGTGTCACAGATGTGTCTGCATGCCGGAGCCTGACCAGATGGTTGATCGGTTGTATTTGACCAGCGATGACCGCTGCACAGCTGCACGCCGGAGAGCCAAGTTGGGGCCTGAGCATTCTGCGTGCAAGAGTGCAGCACGAGCGCAGTGCACCCATTCCCCACACCACACCCTCTGCCACGCTTACCACCCGCTCCCTCTCATACCTGCCTCTTCCTGCCACGCCCCGCACCTTCACTGCCACCAGCACCGATGAACAGTGAACCAGTACCTCTCAGCTGCTGACCAGTGTGCACGCAGCTGTGGCCATGACCTATAGCCATGACTGGTGCACACGACAGGTGGAGACGCCAGAGATGCTGGCGCGCCGCAATGAGGAGCGCAAGCGCGCGGGCCTGAAGCTCGATAACGTGGTCGCCCGTGAGAAGGTCGCGGTGCTGTCCAAGGTGAGCTGTGGGTATGATCATCAGAACAAAGGGATCCATAAAGAAGAAGAACCAGAAAAAAGTAAGACCGTGGTTCAAAAGAATAGGCAGAGTGCGTGGGTTTCTACGGGCGTGATTGTGTGCTTGGTGGTGCTGTCCACACCAAAGGTGGGCTGGCCCCACACATTTCAACCCATTCTAGCTCTGCATAAGCTTCTGCAACAGTTCCTCTGGTAGTATGTTGCGTATGCTGCGTCAACTTGTGGCACGGGCCCTTGAAAACACTGCGGCAAGAGCCCCCACGGCAAGAGGCCTACTGCTGATGCAAACAATGAGAATCGATGCAACATCATGAAACCACAAACCACGCCCAGGGCACGCTCGTGGATCCCGAGATGGTGGCAGCCAAGCCAGACCCCTCCTACGTCATGGCAGGTGCGGTTTTTGGCCTCTTTCGGCCCTGTTTCTTCAGCCTGCTACACACTCTGTATCTTGTGGGTAGATGGGGAACTGAGGGGTGGGGGTGGGCAACAGCATGTGTTTGTCAGTGGTTAGTCATTCAAGGGCGAGGGTCGGCTGCTGCAGCTTGCTGAAAGGTTGAGCCAGGCATGTTTTGGTGCAGCGGCAGCGCTAGGCACCAACAAGCACAGCCAGCACCCCAAACAGCTTTCACAAGCGCTTCGGCACCACAAGCCTTACCTGCTGCACCACTTTAGTGCTCCACCTCATGCCTGCCCACCCCTTCCTCTTCCTGCCACCCCCCGCTGCAGTGTTTGAGGCGCCGCCACCGCCCGGCAGTGCACACACGTGTGTCGTCACGCGTCTGGGTGTGGCCGCGGTGGATGTGGCAGCAGGCCATGTGCTGGTGGGGGAGTTCCCCGATGACGAGGTGCGAGGATATGTATGCATATACCGTAATAACACGGCGTGTCACAGATGTGTCTGCATGCCGGAGCCTGACAGTCGTTATCTAAACACCAAGCAAGCCTGATATGCCGTGGTTGTAACGTATTGAGCACATACATTGGGGCCTGAGGTCTGGGGCCTGGGACCTGGAGCCAGGAAGGTAGGGCTGCTATCACACTGCTCTGCCCTTGCTGGAGTCATCCATTGCTGCTCAACATGCGGCTTGCCATCTCCAACCCATCACTGCACCTCACACACACCTACGCCTTACACCTCGTGCGACACCTCACGCATGTATTGCGTCACCCCATCCGGCTCGCCCCCAACCCCAACCACCCGCCGCAGGTGCGCTCGTCCCTGCGCACCCACCTGACATCACTGCAGCCGGTGGAGCTGGTGCTGCCACCCTCATCTGCACCACCCTCCGGCCCTGGTGCGCTGCAGTGCAGGGTCACCTGCTGCTGCCACTGCTACTGCTACTGTTGCTGCTACTGCTGCTGCTACTGCCTACACTAAGCCACACTGCTACTGCAGCTGCTGCAAGCGCCGCCCTACGTGCTGCACTTGCCCCTGCACGCCTCGTCTAAGCCCTCCACCCTGACTCCTCCCTGCACCCTGCATCCTCCCATGTTGAGCAGCAACCCCCAACCCGTTGACGCTGATCAAATCAAAATTTCACAAACTCCACACCTCCAGCGCCAAAGCCTCATGATCATGATCCTCATGATGATGATCGCATCTCGTGCGCACTCCGGCAGGAGGCGGCCTGGAGGCCGTCACGGCCCGCGTGCTGAAGGGCGCGCTGCGGAACCCGCGGATCAACAGCGCGCGGGGCAGCACCCCTGCGTGGGCCGCGCAGCGCCTGCTGCGAGAGTTCCAGCAGCGCAGGTACTTCACTGCTGCAGCGGCCGTGGCCGGCAAGCAGGGCGACGCAGGAGGCGCCACGGGGGGCGCGGCCCCGGCCGGTGGGGCGGACGCTCCGGAGGCGGTGGAGGGCGGGGGCAAGGAGGGCGGGTTTGGTGTGTGGCCCGCGCCCCTGCGCGCGCTTGCAAACGCATGGACCGACGCGGGCGCGATGACGGCCGAGGCCGAGGGTGCGTACCGCTGTGCGGGCAGTACTGTTGTACTGCTCGTACTGCCGTGTACTGCACTGCTTGTACCACAGTTGTTTGTACTGTCCGTGATGTGTGCTGCAACCATGAGTTTTGCTGCCCATCCTGTATGCACACGAACTGCTGGCACCTCTTCTGCCCAACCAAGCAACCAATCTATTCAAATGCTTTCGCACCTTCGCCTTCCCATCTATTACACCAAGCAGCCCCCAACCACCAGCACCTCCCCCTCTCCCCCGTGCACCAGTCTCTTCACACCACCCACCCCGGCACATATACTGCTGCGCGCTGCGGGCACAGGCGGAGAGACGGTGTCCGCGCGCCCCGGGGACGCTGCCCTGGGCGCACTCTGCGGCCTTGTTGATTTCCTGCGCGAGTCGATGCTGGACCGCGCAGTGCTGAGCCTTGGGCGGTGCGAGGCGCTACCCAGCCTGGCACGGGTGCGTGCGGTGCCTCGGGGAGGCTCAAGTATAGCATATGGGTTCCTGGGTGCGCAGTCTGTGCACGATGCCCCAGGGGAGCTTTACTATAGGGTCAGGGGCAGGGGTCAGGACTCGGGATTGGTGTGGGCAGGGGTGTGTGGGCAGGGTGTGTGGCCATGTTGTGTTCAACAGCATCCAGTGCGTCATTCAACAGCATCCATATATGCGTCTGCTGTCTGATGCAGGTGGCCACCACAGAGGTTGCTGCTGGCGCTGGCGGAGAGACTGCAGCGGAGGAGGGTGGTGCAGCGGGTGAGTAGCTGACTTGCCAAGCTGCTGGCTGCTGCTGCAAACACCGGTGTCACACCGGTGTTACAACCGTGTTACAAACACCGGCGCTGTTGCCGTGTCGATGGGGCCTGCTGGCTTAGGATGTCCGCTAGGCGCTGTGCGTCCCGGCTCAGCGTGTGGCTTGCCGCACAGCCGACTTGCTGCATGCCTGATTGGCTGTACAACCGACTTGCTGCATGTCCGACTGGCTGTACAACCGACTTGCTGCATGCCTGATTGGCTGTACAACCGACTTGCTGCATGTCCGACTGGCTGTACAACCGACTCGCTGCATGCCTGATTGGCTGTACAACCGACTTGCTGCATGTCCGGACTGCTGAGTTTGTTCGCCAGGTGAGCCAACCCACATGCTACTGAACGGCGCGGCACTGGAGAATCTGGAAGTGCTGGAGAATGCAGAGGGTGCGCTGGTTGCGGGCCCTATGCGTGCTCCGTTCAGCTGCGCCCCATGCATCCTTTGTTTAGTCATTTCTTTGTTGTCCATGCTGTATCTGTAGTTGTGATGGTGGCCGCACAGGTCCTGCGGCTCTTTACAGCTCTGCATCCTCCCTTTCTCACCTCCATTTCTTTCCCAAAACACAATGCAACACAATGCTATGCAACACATGAACACAACACAACACAACACAACACAACACAGCGCAACACAACGCACACAAAATGCACAATGCACATTACTCACAGGCGGCTCGGCCGGCACGCTGCTCGCGGTGCTGGACCACTGCGCAACGCCATTTGGCCGCCGCCGCCTGCGTGCTTGGCTTGCACGCCCCCTGTACCGTGCGGCTGACATCGTGCGCCGCCAGGTGCGCCTGGTCTGACTGGCTGGCTTGGTGTCTGACTCCGCACATGCGTGCATGTCTGGCTAGTGCCGACAGTAGTCTGTCTCCTGTCAAACTAGGTAGTAAAGATGCCCCTTGATCTTCGTCTCTGTACGTCTCCATGCATGTCCTGAACTCTGCCCCAACACCAGTATGTCTGCGCTCCTGCGCACCTGGTCCCCATTCATCGCCTGAGCCTTGCTCACACTCCCAACCTGCCCAACCCTCGCGAGCCTCCCAACCCGTCCCCAACTTTCTAGCCCCACAAGACCCGGGCTGGCCTGGAGATGTGCAGCTGTGTACTGCAACCGCTGTACCGCTCTGTACTGATGCTGTACTGCTGTGTACTGCCGGTGCAGGACGCTGTGGCTGAGCTAGCTGGGCCTGCTGCCGAGGCGGCCGGCCGTGCGCGCAAGCTGATGGCTGGCACTGCTGACCTGGAGCGGGCAGTGGCACGGTGGGTGAATGTACTTGCGGGTAGATTGGAGCATGATGCGAATATTATAATGGCAGCATTTATGGTGGATGAATCATACTGGGTGGTCACTTGGTCAGGGTTCAGCAGTTTGGGCTCAGGCTCATGGAATGTATATCGGATCGGAGTCGGATTGGATTGCGTTGGGTTGGGTTGGATTGCATTGGATTGGCCGAGTGTCAGGGACAGCGCTTGTTTCTGGTGTGACCAAGGGGTGACCGAGTTGTGGCTGCTGCCCCCACTCCTCACTCGTCACACTTGGCCTGCCGCTGGCCTGGTGTGACGGCACAGGCTCCATGCCGGCACGGTGGAGGGCGGCGCCGGCCGTGATGCGGAGCACATCATCCTGTACGAGGTGTGATGTACTGTTGTACTGCTGGAAATGTCATGCTTGTCTCCATACAGCTGCCTGAGCAGCTAGCTGTGGGCGCCCCTGCAAATTTTGACGCTGCACCATGCCATTTGTTGTGCCCTGCTGCTCGCCACATGTTCATGCAAATGTACTGCCTGTACTGCTGGTACTGCAGCTCCACACTCATTTACTGTATGTACTGCCTATACTGCCTGTACTGCCTGCAGGACGCGGCCAAGCGCAAGGTCAAGGCCCTGATCGGCGCAATCCGGGGCCTGGGCTCCCTTGCCCGGGCCGCGGCAGAGCTCAGGTCCGGTACAGCAGTATATGCGGTACAAGTGCGGTACAGCACTACACGCATTACAAGTGCGGTACACGCAGTACATGCTGCGCGCTCTTGCCACAGTACAGCACTGTGGTGGTAGAACTTGTGTGTGATCTTTGTCAGCTTGGGTGGTTCACTGTACTGCTTGTACTTGATTGTACTGCAGGCGGGTGGTGGAGGACGGCGTCGTGGCAACTGACGGGCGGCTGGCACAGCTGGTGGCGGCTGACAAGTGAGATATGCACCGCTGATGAAGCCCTGTCTTCTTCTTGGTGAAACTTGCTGTTGTCCCTGCTGCCCTGTGCTTCCCCCCCTCACTCTACTCCACCCTCTCGCGTCACCCTGGTTGTGCCTTTGTCGCTGCGAACGGGAGCCCACTCTCACCCCACCCTCACCCTTGAACCACGATGGCCAAGACATCAGAACACAAGCAAACCGCGCCACTCTGAACAAACACGAGCACCGAAATGTATGGCCAGGTGGGGCCCTATGGAAGAGGCGCTGGCCGTGCTGCAGGGCGCAGCAGACTGGAAGGAAGCGGAGGCGACGGGGCGGGTGGTGCCATCTGAGGCAAGTCAATGACCTGTGTGAACGTACTGCCTGGCAGCGTTTGTACTGCCGGACATCAATGGTTGGCTGTTGTACTGGCCAGCAGTACTCGTACCGTGCCTGTTGAACCCGCTACATTGGACGTTTGTACAGCTGCCCTTGGCATAGGATTTGCAGGCTGCTGCTGTCCCGCTGTTGCTGTCCGCATCAGATCTTTGAGATTATGAAGCTCCCGTAGATTCCATAGCTGCTCTTGCCCCCAGCGACTGCCCCTATGGGACAGCCCACCGCCCACTGTCTCACAGCCTGCGCCTGTTGGCGGCGTACTGCTCCTTCCCACTGCTCCTGTATCGTTTTCATACCGCCATGTGTACCGCCCTTTGTACCGCAGGGTGTGGACGACGCGTACGACACAGCATTGGGCGCAATCGCCGACGCGGAGGGGGCCCTGGCTGCGTACCTCAAGGAGGTGCGTGCGCACTTTACGTACTGCCATGTTGTACCGCTGTTGAATACTGCTGCTTGTGTACTTCCCATGTTCTGTACTGCTCGTGTATGGATGGCTGTCCTGTTTGTGTACTGCCGTCTGGTACTGCGCATGTACTGCCTGGTGGCGGTCGCTGCTGCTACTATCGGTCCCTGCCACTGCCTTGTCATGAGCCGTGGGACACGGTGGGACCCCATATATGCTGTGTGGCACAAGAAGCATCAATCAAACACCGTGCTGCCATCCAACAATGTAAGTGCGCAACACGGCGTGCAGGTCAAGGAGCAGCTGGGCGCCAGGTCTGTGACGTACATCTCACTCAACAAGGACT
This sequence comes from Chlamydomonas applanata, assembly GCA_001662365.1. Taxonomy (NCBI): domain Eukaryota; kingdom Viridiplantae; phylum Chlorophyta; class Chlorophyceae; order Chlamydomonadales; family Chlamydomonadaceae; genus Chlamydomonas; species Chlamydomonas applanata. The sequence goes on along the minus strand of BDCZ01000272.1, from coordinate 9,781 downwards.
CCCACGTGCTGGAGGTGCCCGACTCAGTCAAGGTGCGGTTGGGGGGCTGGTGGGTTGGTTGGTGTGGTTGGGTGGCCATGCGATGGCGGCCGGCTGCAGCACAGGCTGTGACTGCCTGCAGGTAGGCGAGGGACCATGCTCCTCAAGTAAGCTATGCCCAAGCATACTGCACACTGCATGCCGCACATGTATGCATGGGCCATCGCGGCAGGCATCTATGCGCCATGATGGGCGTACGATGTAACCAACACATACACACACACATATATGCATGGGCCAACCTCTTGTGCACCTTAGCGCACAGCCCCACACCCTAGAAGAAGAGCGACCCTCACATTGTCATCCCCAAACACCTGGTCTCACCCGTCCCATGTGCCCCCCCTGAACCCTGGACCGCCCAAAACCGTGCTGCAGATGCCGGGCCGCTTCACCAAGGTGGGCCAGCGCAAGGGCTTCAACCGCTACATGAGTGAGGAGCTGAGGGAGTTGGTGGAGGGGCTGGCGGGGGTGGAGGCCGAGCGTGAGGCAGCGCTGGGCAGCATCATGCAGGTCCGGCTCGGCCTTCCTGAACCCATTTCTTCTTCTTTTTATTTTCTGTACTCATTTTCAATGAATTGAACTACAGTTGAAATATTGCCGCACAATAAAAAGTGGGTACTTCGTGAAATGTGTGAAAATGGAAAAGGGAAAAAAGCGGGAAAAAGCAGGAAAAGCATAATGCCCGAGCGGGCCGCGACAGTACCAACTTTTTTCTGTGCAGCAATGTATTGCTTGTTTAGAGTTGGAGATGGAGCCCGTGCTTTGTAGAAAGTGAGCAGCATGAGTTCGAGGCTGGTGTTGTGAACGTTTCCTTCTTTGTGGCTGTGGATCGATGTGCAGGGCCTGGTGCGCAAGTTTGTGGCGGGGCGCGCGTCGTGGGCGTGGGCTGTGGATGCCGTCGCGGAGCTGGACGCGCTCATGTCCCTTGCAAGCCACTCACTGAACACGGGTGCGCGCGCATGTCACATCATGCCCGCACCCGCATGCCCATGCCAGCTTCGCGCGCCCAGCGTGGCGCATGGATGCCTGCCAGCGCAGGGCAGCACGTGGCTGCTGCTGCTGCTGCTGTGTTTTTGGGGTCCAGGGTCAGTGCTTGAACTGAAGGCCCGAACCCTTGAGGTGAACCCTGCCAAGTGTGCGGCTTGCATGGCAGCTTTGTTTGCCCGCGGCCGTCGGCCCTCTGTGGGCGGCGCCTCCAACACCACGAGCATCCGCTTATATATATATATGTGTATACGGTGCTATTTTAGGTATGTATATATGTATACGGTGCTATTTTGTCCTGTGCTGGCGGCGCCTCCAACACCACGCTCACTGGCCTGGCGCCGACACGAGGTGCCGCGCTCCCCGCCTGCTGCTGCCCCTGCCGCCCTGCAGACGGAGCCGTGTGCCGGCCCACCATCGTGGCGCACCCAACGGAGGGTGGCCCCGTGTTTCAGGCGCGTGCTCTCCGCCACCCCGCAGGTGCGTGGCTGCCCCCAGTTCGGCATGAGCATCCGCTATATATATAGAGAGAGAGATAGAGAGAGAGAGAGATAGAGATATAGATATAGATATAGATAGATATCGGATATATATATATATATACAGTGCTATTTTGTCCTGCTATAGTGTGGTGTTGCCGTGTTGGTCACACCGAGTGGGTGGTGGGCACCCTACATCCTGCAGCCTGTCTTTTCCACTTCTCTTGGTTGCTGTGCTTTGGGTTGTGTGTCGGGGCGTTGCATGACGTGGGGCGCGCCTCTCGCTACAATGAATTGAACCGCTCACGTTGCATGAGGCTCGTTGTGGCGCTATTGGAAGCACCTCTCACAACATAAACCTGAACTGCTCACATTGTGTGGCGCTGTGGAGCAGGCCTGCCCGGCCGCTCTGGTGCCTTTGTGCCCAACGATGTGCAGCTGGGCGGTGGCGCACCCCCTTTCATCGTCCTCACCGGACCCAACATGGGTGCGTGCTGTGTTATCTGCTGATGGATCTCATCCCAACTCCACCCGCCCCTCCTTGCATTCACCCCAGCATGCAACCCCAACGTCCAACCTCCCCATCCCACAGTCCCCCAAATCCAATTTAATCCAATCCAATCCAATCCGAACTCCAAATTTTCAACCCGCAAGGCCCCCCGTACAATCCCCGCCCCCCAAAAAAACCGCCACCCCCCTGCCCATTGGTTGCAGGTGGCAAGTCCACCCTGCTACGGCAGGTGTGCCTGGCCACGCTGCTAGCCCAGGTAGGCGCGTGCGTGCCCGCAGAGAGCTTGACGCTGACCCCGGTGGACGCCATCTTTGTGCGCATGGGCGCCAAGGTGCGACTGCGCGACAGCGTGTGACCTTGACTGCGTGAATGTGTGACAGCAGTTGACCACCTTGCACCACGTGTGACCCCTAGCGCGCGAACTTAATGCCTATGACTGTCGGTGTGTGTGTGGCCGTGGGTTGTGCGCCTCACGCCCATTGCAAAGAAGGGGAGGAGTGGCTAGCCTCCTATTGGCTAAAGATGGGCTGGGCTGGGCTGGGCCGGCTAGCCACCTGCCTTCTGCCTGCCTCGCTGACCATCATGCTGCGACGCCATGTGGCGCGTGTGACATGAATGCGCGGAATTGTGGGCCACTGCTGCAGGACCACATCATGACCGGCCAGTCGACATTTTTCGTGGAGCTGGCCGAGACGGCGGCCATGCTGCAGCGCGCGACCTCCAGGTGAGCAGCTGTGTGGTCGAGTAGCCGAGCAGCTGAGCAGCTGAGCAGCTGCGCGGCTGTACCCTTTTGCCCTCCTCAGCTCAGCCCTCTGGCTCTGTGCTCTTGCAGCTTGCCCGCCAGCCTGCCTGCGCGCCTGCTTACCTGCTGTGTGTTGATGCCTGGTGGTCCCGTTGCCACTTCTGAAGAAAGGCCGTGTTCTTCATGGCAATAACTGGCTGTTTGCCTTTTTCATCGATCAGCCCGTGCGTCCTTCCCCCTTGGCTGTACCTCCCGTACCTGTATTGTTTGCCATGCATGTGCTTCTCCACGTGCCCCAAGCACCACACCGCGCCCAGCTGCTGTTCATTATTGTCCTGACACCCCACGTCTGCACAGAGCACAGCAAAACAAGGTAAAACAGAGTGAGAAGAGCTGGGTCAGCAGTCCCGGGCTGCTGCTCCTCATGCCCTCATGGTCTCAGGTCACTCGTGGCCCTGGATGAGCTGGGGCGAGGCACCGCCACCCTGGACGGTGCTGCCATTGCAAGCGCTGTACTCGCGCACATGGCGGGCGACACAGGTGTGCAGTACAGGCAGTACAGCACAGTGTAGCATCACAGCAGTACACGCGAACAGTGCATATGTGTGTACAGTACACGCAGTACATGTGCAGGGAGCTACAGGGCGTACCTGAGGGGAATGGCACAAACACGGGTGAGACCCGCTGCCAACTCTGTCCCCATTTTGTACTTGCGTGCAGGCTGCCGTGGCCTGTTTGCCACGCACTACCATCACCTGTCCTCGGAGTACGCGGCCGACCCAAGGGCCGCGATCATGCACATGGCGTGCGCGGTGGGCGGGCGCAGCGAGGCGGCCATGGAGGCGGCGGCGGCTGCAGGCAGTGACATGACAATGCCGGCGGCGGCTCCTATGTTGGGGGAGGAAGGGGAGGGGCAGGTGGAGGAGGTCACTTTCCTGTACAAGCTCACGCCAGGTCAGTGTGACAAAAAAAGGGCGGCCTCTCATCACAGACGCAGCCACAATTTATCCCGTTGTAGACACCATGGCGGACCTTGCCATGTCAGGGCCCATGTGCTTCACACCAGTTCACACATTATGGTCACCATGGCTGCGCAGCAGGTGCACAAGTACTCACCACCTCACACCCATGCCATGTGTTCTAAACCCCCGTGCTACCGCCACGCCCTTGGCCCCCCGCAGGCGCCTGCCCCAAGAGTTATGGCACCAACGTCGCGTGCCTAGCGGGCCTGCCGCGCCACGTGGTCGCCCGGGCGGCCCAGATGTCGGCTGCAACAGAGGCGGGGGCCAAAGACGCCGCCGTCGCTGCCGCAGGGGCCGGGGCGGGGGGTGCTGAGGGGCAGCAGGCAGCAGGGGGTGGGGATGCCATGGAGGTGGATCTGGAGGGGCCGGGGGATGATGCTGCAGGCATGGGTGTGGTGGGCCGTGGTGTGCCAGCGTCAGTGGCGGCTGCGCTTAGGGACGTCACAGCAGCACTGCGTGCGAAGCAGCTGGTGCAAGCCTCGCCGTCGGTGGGTGGTGCACAGGGCGGTGGGGTGGCGGGGTGCAGCACGGCCGGGTTTGGCACAGCTGGGTGCCCGGGGGAGGCTCTGTGTGCGCGGCTGGCGGCGCTGCAGCAGCAGGTGAGGCAGCAAGTGCTCACCGCTTAGGAGGCCACAGCAGCTCCGGGGCAGTGTTGCGGGCGTGATGGGGTGAAGAGCTGTGTTGCTCGGCCCGGATTCTGCTGGTGGTAAATGGCTGGTGAATGGCTGTGTTGCCATGTGAGTGGATGGTTGCCTGGATGCCCCAGTGGCATGCTGTCGCTGGCATCTTGGCTCAAGGTGGTAAGCTAGCACCTGGCTATGTGTTCAGGACGAGTCAGATGCGAGGGGCTGGCCGGCTTGCACCTCAACCTTGGAACTTGCTTTTCAAGCTTGGTGTGGTCAGGTACATGAGGACCGGCAACCTTTGTTGCAGGCGGACGGACAGGCACAGGATACAACAATTAGGAGGAAACAGGTGGAAGCGTTTGGGAAGTAGTAGGCAGAAGCGCACGGGCCATCCACAGCCCCTGATAGGTACAGTTGAACTGCTCGTGCTGGTAGTTGTGATATCTGATATGGATTGAGCATTTGACAAGCGGGGGGATCACGAGCAGGAGGCGTGGTGTTTGCACGAGGTGTTACATGGTGTCACATGGCCACAACATGCCTGCAACTTGCCCGGCCACAGCCACAGCACGGCAACAGGGCACACATGTGCCCTTATCTTCAACTCAGCCACCTCAACAAAAGCTTGCGGTGGACCTACGTAGCTTCGGGGCTGAGGCTATATGGTTGTAGCAAGCACATCGTTGCGCCTCGTCCAGCTCTTGAAGCTCAGTACACATACCCCACCCACCAAATACGCTGAATAATCCCATCCACCTCCATTAATGAACATATGCCCCTGTCACAAGCCAGAGGTCACCCCCCTTTTCAAAGTAATATCATGGCAGTGGCAGATCCTCATCTCCGAGGTGAGGCACAAACTGTGCACGCCCGAGCACACTCGCGCCACCACAAAATCGCGCAGGTGAAGCAGGGGACGGGCAAGCTAGGATAAGCATAGCCGACCATCAGCCTGTTCATCTTCGTCAAGCCATCTTCTTCTGAGTCGTGAAGGGAGGGGCATAGGCGGCACTTCCAGATGCAGCCGCCCCAATGAATGGATGCTTGCATGCAAGCAAGCTGCTCTCCACACACCATCCATGCAAGCTGCGCGTCCCAGCGCGGCGCGGCGCTTGGCAATACGCCTTCAATGCTGAGCCCCTCTTTTTCAGCCCCTCCGACCCTAAAACACAAGCAACCAGCCCAGCAGATGCCGCCATTGCTTTCAGCAACTGGACGGCAGTGGGCATGCTGCATGGTTTCATGAGGCCGCCATAGCACACTGATCCACGCGGCACCACCACCCCGTTGCCGCCGGGAGTTGCATGCCGCAGCAGGGCTGTGCTCTTTTGCTGCAACACGCAAGCTGCCCGGCTGCCCAGCGGCTGCGAATCCAGCACGTGAAAACGGCACAACCAGAGCTTAGCTCTGGATGGGGGCAGCAGGGGCCTCATCAGATGGCATGGTCTTGCCACTCTTGCGCGTGGCCTTGACAATAAGGAAGATGATGAGGATGAGCAGGGGGATACCCAGACCCAGGCCCAGACCCAGACCGAGTCCCAGAGCCAGCCTCTTCTTCTTATCATCATCGCCATCATCACTGCCGGGAGGGGACACCTGCTGCAGCTGGATGGTTGTGCTGGCACCGGTCACGCCGTAGTTGTCAGCAAAAGAGGTGCCCAGGGCACCCAGGGTGTTGGTGGAGAGGCCGGAGAGGGCCGAGTTGGCAGCGGTTTCGGTCTTCACATTGGGCGCCAGGGAGGCGGTGTACTTCACAACGAACGAGCCGGCAGCAGTGGAATCAACGGTGACGGTCGTGGAGTTGGTGGCGCGACGGATGGCGGTGATAAAGTCACGGATGAAGGTAGCGCGGCGGTTGCCGGTCTCCAGCAGGGATGCATCCATGGTGAGCACGGTGGTGGCGAGCGCCTGCAGGCGGGTATGGGTGGTTTGGTTGCTTGGTAAAACAATGATACTGGTCGGTGGTTTAATTAAGGAAAGATATGCTGGGCACGAGCCTGGTCAAACGCGCACCTGGAAGAAGTCTGAGACATACAGGTTCTTGATCTTGGTCTCCAGGGCAGTGGCATTTGTTGATCCGCCCACGCACACATACTCGAACGTCTCATCGCAGGGCACAAACTTGAGGCCAGAGGCCTGGGCTGTCAGGCAGCAGCCCTCATTGCCGCAGCCACGAGTGACCGGAATGTTGGGCAGGGAGTTCAGGAAGGCAGCCGACGTGCCGTCAAAGTTGCTGCGGGCAGTGCACATGTGTGAGGCGATACTTCAATTCAGCTGAGGTACATCGGCGGTACAGCGGCGGTACACCAGTGCAGCAGCAGCAGCAGTACAGCTTGACAGCAGCTGCAGCGCGTGGGCAGACCGGCCGTTTGCACTGCCATGAATCATATATCACCCCTCGGCCACCATAGGGGAAAGGGAGGGTCCATACCGCGCCCTGACCCCTGGACCGTTCACATCCCACCACCACTCACTGGTATTCGCCGTTGAGGTTGGACACCACGGTGCCCAGCCACACGCCGCCACCTGCATCCTTGCCATTCAGCAGGTCCCCAAAGTTGAAGGAGCCCTCCAGCTGGGAGCCCAAGCCGCCTGCGAGTGAGGGCACCAGAACAGTGAGTTATCACAAAGTGAGGGCGTGAGATGGTGAGGATGCATAGCAAGTATGGGCAGCAGGGCCTGAAGACGCCTCGCGTGGCTGCGCATGCTGGTGGTGCGGATCGCTGTTGCTGTCACGTGCTGTTGGTACTGCACGTACGATTGGGTGATATTGGAACTACTGCTGTGGGTACTGTCGCTGCTATGGGTAGCTATTGGTGCCCAAGCCCGTGATAGATATGTACATATATATGTATACATTTATATATATATTACATATATATATATATACTGGTCTCACCAAGGCCAGCGAAGATGTCACCGAATGCAGACTCGAGGCCGTTCAGACCAGAGCTGGAGTCAGAGGAGGATGAGTCACTGTCACTGGAGTCACTCTCATCCTCAAGCAGGCGGCGGTGTGCCTTACGGCGGACGGCCTCGACGCGGACAGATGCCTCATGGGCCAGCACCCCACCACGAGCCTCGTCCATGCGGCCTGACGCAATGAGAGCTCGTGCGCGGTAGCCATGCTTGTTGGAGAACACGGTGAGCAGCCGGCCGAACACCGCGGCACCGACCAGCTCAGCGGAAGCCAGCCGATCCTTATCCTCGGGCTTCACGCCGCGCAGCCCCTCGAGCGCACGCCGGCGCTTGCCAGACTGCTGCTGCTGTGCCTGCTGCAGCGCCTTCTGCGCCTCCTCCAGCGCCTTGTTCACCTCGTCCTGTTGTGTGGTCACAGTACAGCAGTATAGCAATACGTTGGGTGCAGCAGCACACTTCGAGGTCCACGGGCGGTGGTGACAGGGCGAAGAAGGATGATGCGATTGGCAGCGGGCCACACACGGACAGCGGCCCTGCATCACCCTGGTCACACACCTGCACATCGCTGGGCAGCCCGCTTGTGAGATCGTCCAGGCCGGATGAAAGGTTACCAAATGCGTCACCAAGCTCGCCCAGCAGATCATCGAGGCCATCAAAAAGGCTGCCGAAAATGTCGGCCAGATTGTTCTTGATCAACTTCTCGAGCTCTGAGGGATCAAAGTCGTTGACCCAGTCGCCCAGGCCATTGAGAGCAGACACGGCTGTGTCAAACTCACGGTTGGCAGACTCCTTGTCGCCAGCCTGCGGTACAGCAGTACACAGCGGTACAACAGCACAGCATGTTGCAGTGTGGTCATGCATGCTGGGCCGCTGCACAGGCGCCTGCATGCAACGACCTGCCATAACACTGATGCCATGCCGGCATACGACATATACTGTATCTGCAACAAATTCAGTCGAGTGTTCATACTGTTTTGTATCATGCCGCTGCTTGTACCGCTGGTGCTGCTGTACCGCTGTTGTGCCGCTGATGCTGCTGTACCGCTGTTGTACCGCACCTGCAAGTACGCCGCGGCGCGGTTAATAGCGTCCAAGTAGTCCTGTAGCACCTGCTGGAAATCAATATCGATGCCCAGAGCTGCGTAGAATTTGGAGAAAAAGTCGCCCATAGACGCAAGGGCAGCCTCCAGGGCAGAGCCCAGGCATTCCAGGGAGGACACGGCAGCCTCCACCTGCAATACATTGCAGTACATGTATCACAGCAGTGTATCACAACCATTGTCGTGCAAACTATGTGAGTATGTATCAGCAATCGCCGTGCAGTAAGTTGAGTCACCAGCAGCGTCAGGCGGAGGACAGATGATGACAGTACAGGGCAAGGCAGTACAGCTACAAACCGGCAGCGCGACAGGTGCTGGCAGTACAGGCAGTACAGGCGGTACGCACCTGCGCGTCGGTCATCGTGCTGAAGTCCTCGTCGGTGCCCTCGCCATCGAGCACGCGGCCGAGGATGTCAAAGATGGCGACTGCATGGCACACATCAACATGGGCGCACTTAAAAAGGCAGGTTCAGCGCTGAGGCATAATGAGTGTCAAGGCATATTGAGTGTCAAGGCAGGTTGGGCGTTGAGGCAGATTGGGCGCTGAGGCAGGTTGGGCGTTGAGGCAGATTGGGCGTGAGGCAGGTTGGGCGTTGAGGCAGGTTGGAGGCATCGAGCACATGGGAGCAGTGAGGTAGTGGAGGAGGCAGGGGGGCCCCCCGCAAACCAAATGAGCGCTGGAGCAGGCAGAGCACTGATGGGCACATGAGGTTTGTTATGCAAGTCGCTGCAGTTGGGGGGGAGGAAGAGTCAGATGCACGGGATTGTTAAAGGCTCAGGGGCCAGCGGTCACTCCCTCACTCCCTCACTCACATGGCCCGGCCATGCCGCTGTCTGCGCCGCCAAGCACGGAGGAGCACTCCACACCAGACTCAGTCAGCACGGCGCCCGTGAACTGGCCGCGCACAAAGTTGAGGTCTGCCGCGGTGCCAGCCGTCATCTGCGGCCAGTCAGTCAGACCAGTCGGATCAGTTGGACCCAGTCAGACCAGTCAGACTGGGATGAGTGCAGGGCACCAGGCGCGGTGTGTACTGCATGAGTCCCACAGGAGCCTGATTTCTGGGCAGCTGAACGCTAGCGCAGAACAGTGGAATGGCTGTGCTTGAACACTGGGAGGCATGGAGGGAGGGAGGGCCATACAGGGTCCGAGCGCCCGGCAACAGCTGGTGAACAGCAGCAACTGCAGGTGGGGTGGTGGTACGTGGTGATTCTACACACCAGGGCTGCGCCGTTCTGCTCGCAGAAGTCATATGCATTGGACCACGTGACCTTGGCCGCGAACTTGCAGTACGAGAACACGCCATCATCATAGCAGTTGGAGTAACCGCCAGGGGGCGCAGGAGGAGGGGGCGGGGTGGG
>BDCZ01000271.1:52331-80090 GCA_001662365.1 Chlamydomonas applanata | reverse complement strand
CCCCTCCACCCCCCCCCCCCCTCCTGGAACCTTCACCGAGAACAACAAGTACTGGTGCCGCCCCCGCAGGTACCAGAAGCAGCTGGCGGCATGCTCCCCTGTGCGGCTCATCGACCTGGGGGATGTGAACGCGCAGACGCCGCTGCCCAAGCCGCCCGCATTCGCGCCGCCCGCATTCGTGCTGGGTGGGGAGGATGACAAGGCAAGGACGGGCGGTCGGGACGGCGTCTAATAAATACATGTTATCTGACATGTTATCAATACTTTATTATGCTAATCTTGCTTATTATGAACACAGCGTGTCGCAGTTAGGCACTGGTGGGCGGGTGGCGGGTGCCTGTGCGTCTTTGTGCCTTTCGTTGGCTGCGTTGCTGGCGATGGTTTTGAATGTGGTGTGTAGAGTGCTCCGCAATTGTGCTCTGTAGAACGCCAGCGGCTTTTATTATTGTGCTGCTTCCATCCGCAGCAGCTGCAGTAGCTGCAGCAGCACCAGCTGTGGGTTACCAGAGCACCAGCAGTAAGGCCAGATACTTTACACACACAGCATGCCCGACCCCATCACATTGTCAACCAACTAACCACCTACCAACCACCAAGCAACCATCCAACCACCCAACCGCCAGGTCGTGGACGTGGAGGCGATCAAGGAGTTGGGCGTGTACTGCGGTGTCACACCAATCATCCTGCCCAAGGTCGCGCATGATGTCATGCTGGTACGTCTGACTGACATACAGACTGGCTGACCGACTGACTGTCATACTGCGACTTGCGCTTAGCTGGCTGGCTGGCTGGATGACCAGCTGGCTGGACCACTGGCTGACTGAACTGAAGCTTTACTGATCATTGGACTGATCAGCTGGCTTGCTGGCTGGCTGGCGCTGAGTAGACAGATGGGGGCCCTGAGTGGGTCGATGCTGCTGCAGCCTGCCTGCATGCTGGGTGTGCGCCATGGCTCACCCATGCGTGCCTGTACTGTCACGTGCTCGTACTGCCATGATTGTAATGCTATGGTTGTACCGCCGTGTTTATACTGCTGTACTTGTACCGTCCATGCAGGACACGCGGTGGGACCAGGCAGCCGGGGCCCTAGAGGAATGGCTGGCCCGGATCAAGCCTCGCATGTAACCAGGTCCACGGCTGCTGTGGATTATCCGGTGATTTACGGTGATTTACTGTGGTTGACTTCCCGTGTTTTTGGGTGGCGCCCATTTGCGCATCATGCCGGTGGCAGCACAGCATACAACATCAGCTGTGCAGTTGTGTGATGATAGTGTTTGCTGCGGCCTCATCGGGTGTGGATGTAGCAGATGGGCAAAGCAACTGTGTGCTGTATCCAGCTGCTGACTCCCTTTGGGTACTGTGCGGTGCCTACTGACACTGGTGGTGAGCAACCTGGCAGCTGGATGTGCGGGCAGATGGCTGAGTATGATTTCATGTGAACTAGAGGAATTGCTGGTTCTGAACAACAAGGGTGCTGGAACTGCGACGACTGGATCGCGATCCCTTTAGCAATGGACAATATAGATCTTCTTTTGGCAACTGAGTGTTGCAATATGAGGAGGGGATGTGGAGAGGGGTGCGTCACGTCACCATAGCTGAGGCTGTAACGTGTAAGTGATAATCATCCAAAATGACGAAGCTGTGCATAGGAGGTGGCAGCACATCCATGCAGCTCATACAACTGTTCAGTTACAAACCGCCGCCCTGCAAAATACCGCAAAATACCAGGCAGTCCGATTGCAGCCACCAGCATATGGCATGGTGGCCCCAGCAGGCCCCAGCAGGCACAACAGGTAAGGTCTCAAGGATTGAAGAAGCCAAGGAGCATCCCGAGCACAGCAGACAACAGGACCGGGCGCAGTGCCTGACGCAGTCAGTCCATGCCTGCTTAGTCAACAACGCGGGCAGCTGCAAACATCACCCAGCAGGGCGTGTGTCCCAAGCGAGTCATGCCCACCACCAGGTTCCAGCTGCCCAGCCAAGCTCCTCAAGGTTCTTGCATGCTCAACTTACATAGCGTACGCCAGGCGGCCCATGCCCCTTTCCCTCCTGCCCAGCATGCCCCACACCAGCTCGCCTCGAGCCCATGATTCATGCCATGAGTGGACTAATGGATTCATCATGTGACCCCGCCTTCACCGGATGAAGAGCTGGCCCTCCTGGGTGGCCACTGGCACAGCTGTGTATGAGCTCACACGTAGGCATGAGCTCTTGAGGAGGCATTCGGCTTCATGCGTGCACCACCTCTGCCCCTGAACCATCCGGGGCCACCACCTGGATTGGCTGAGCTTGCACCTCTCGCCCCACACCCACTCCCTGCGCAAGTGTGCCTTGGGCTATCCCACCAACCTGCGCTTGGAGCCCCGCTTGCACAGGCTGCCCCTGCTGCTGCTGGCCACCAGTGGCAGCAGCAGGCACCTGCTGGCCAGGGGCATATGCCTGGGGCTGTCTGTGGTTCTCCTCCTCCCCACCTGTTGCCTTGGGGGGCTGCAAAGGGAGGCTGGGCATGAGGTCAGGCACCACACCTGTAGTCTGTGGGTGAGGCCCAGCGCCCAGACCCACACCTGGCACCTCAACCCCTCCAGCTGGTAGTGCACTACCTGCATCACCACCAGCTGCCCCTTCCCCTCCCCCGGTTCCTGCCCCTGCCCCAGTGCTAGCCGCGACCCCCCCCCCTTCCGCTGCAGTGCTGTCAGCAGCCCGGTGCACTGCGTTCAGCGCCCCACCAGCTTGCCCCCCCACCGCCTGCGCCCCCGCTGCCTGCCCGCCACCACCAGCAGCTGCTGTGTTGCCACCCACATCTGCAGCCTGCTGGGCGCGGCCCGCCCCTGAATCTAACCCCGTCTGTACCTCACGTGCTTTCCCTAAGGCACCCCCTCCTGCAGTGGCTGTTGGGGATGGCTGTGAGCCACCTGCAGTCCCAGCGGCACCTGCCTGCTGCTGCTGCACACGCCCCCCCTGGACCTCCAGCACACGGCCCCTCGGGGGCTGCACCCCAAGGTCATATGCGTCCCCCCCTTGCCCCACACCAGCCCCTGCATCCGCGCCTGTGCCAGCCGTATCCACCGATTGCTGCCAGGCGGGGGGCTTGCTGACGGGGCGAGCCGCGCGCTTGTACCCCTGTGCAGCCTGCGCGCGCGCGGCCGCTGCAGCCGCTGCCAGCCCACCTGCCCCTCCGTGCTGCTGCTGCGCGGGCCCCAGGCCAGCCCCTAGGTCATATGCATCCCCTGAGGTCCCACCCACCCCGCCGCTGTTCCTTGTGGAGAGTGCTGCGCCCGGGTCATGGGTCGCGGTGTGAAGCCGGCCAGTGGCACCAGCCATGTGCAGGCCTGTGGTGTGGCAGCGGCACAGTGGCAGGAGGAGGGGACCCAGGGGCAGGTCAGTGACGGGTTGAGGGGGCCGGCAAAGTGGTCATGATCATGTGAAGGTCAAGTCATGCGAGGGTCAAGTCATGCGGGGGTCAAGCCATGCGAGGGTCAAATCATGCAAGGGTGTAGAAGGACCCCTCCTCACGGACCCCAGCACACAGAGAGCAGCCACAGGCAAGCAGGGCTCACAGGTATGGTACCAAGCTGTCCACAATTGAATGAAATGGTTCAAATCAAAGGCCGATCGGCGCACCTGGGTCGTGCAAGCCCGCCGGCCCCGCATGTGCCGTGAGGGATGGGAACGCGGCGTGTTGCACTGCGGCTGCACCCAGCAGCGCGAGCAGGCAGGAGCCCTGGAATGCAACAGTCATCAGCCCTGAGGCGCGCGCCTTGTGCGCAGGGGCGACCAGTGTGGGCGCGACCTGTGGGCGTGTGATTCATGTGGCCGAATCAAGTGTGTGTGCTTGGGGCTGGGGATGAGAGGGGCAGGGGGGGGGGGGGTGAGATCCAGGGATTGGATTGCACTAGTACAGTGTGATGTGCGACCTCGTGTCAAGGGAGTTGCCGTGTAGGCTATAGCCATATGAATAGTCATATGATGAATAGCCTTATGAATAGTCATATGATGAGCCAAAGTACCGAACTGCCAACCTGCCCCAGCACCCTCGCCCCCCGGCACACACCAGGTAGGCGCATGTGTTGAGGTAGCCCGAGAGCATCCAGAACACCGCCACGTAGGCGCACATGCCGATGTCGCCGCCCGTGGCCTCGGGGGTGAAGATGGCGGCAAAGATGAGTGGCACCTGTGACAGTAAGAGTGACCAGGGGGAGCCAGAAGAATGAGATAGAGGTGAGAAAGAGAGGTGGAAGAGATGAGGGCGGATGAGTGAGGCATCCAAAGATGAGGGTGCATGTCAGTGTGGGGGGACAGGCAGCGGGGTTGGGAAGCAGGCCGATGGGGTTGGCAGCGGAGGGTTAGCACTTAGCAGCAGGCAAGGCAGCCAGGTCCGGGTGGGAGGCGGGGTGGTGCAGCTTGGTGTGAGCGCGCCCAACAACCAGCACACCAAAACGGCAGGAAGGCCAAGGGGGCATACGACGATGTGAGGGGGGCATGCGGGGGGCACGCACCATGCCTGTCTTGACCAGCGCCCAGAACAGCAGGCTGCGTGTGCGAGTGGCTTGCAGGCTGCGGGGCATCAGCCGCCCCGCCACATCACCCACGAGCCGGATGTAGAACAGCACCTGTATGCGTGGGCAACCACCATTTTGATACTTGGCATTGGCATTGGCGTTGGCATTGGCATTGGCGTTGGCATTGGCGTTGGCGTCGGCATTGGCATACTTGGCATACTTGGCATACTTGGCATACTTGGGCATACTTGGCATTGGCATTGATAGACAACCACAGCATGCGCGCGCGCGTCAAAGTAATGAGCAAGCTTGAATGCTCAACACTCGGGTTGTTAGATACAGATCATGGTCAGCATAAGAATTCAGCACGCTCAGGTCATGATCACACATAATGAAGCACGCGACTGCCAATTGACAAGCACAGCAGGTGGAAACAAGAAGCAACACATCTGCCAGCAGCACCCGCACTCCTCCCACCCTCCACCCCCCACCCCAACTTTTGCACACCCCCAACATCCGCACATGCACTCGTTCCCACATTCTAACCTCCCCCTAACCTTGCCCCACCTGTGCCAGCCGCACGCCCATGAGGCCTGTGGAGCGCATGTAGGTGAAGAAGGGGAACACCAGCATCGACGTGCCCACCTGCAGAACAGCCACGAGACACGAAGGTCACATGCAGGACGGCCACGAGCAGGGTCACATGCACCACCCCGGTCGAATCATAGCAGCTGTGGGTTTTGAGAGCAAGATCGCATGCTTCTCAAAGGTGTATTCCTTTTGTCGGTCGTTACAGTACGTGCCACCCACATGCCGCTCCGAAACCGCATGCTGGAAGGGCCCATGTGCATGGAGCGGAGCCTCATGCATGGGTTTGCAGCCAGAAGCTAGCTGGTGCCTGCCACAGACACCGCAATTCCAATGCAGCCTTGCACTCCCGTAGCAGCCTGCAACCTAGCAGAACCCGTGCTTCACTCACCGACAGGAAGATGGCGAGCATGGCAGGGGAGATCCGGATAGCCAGCACCCATAGCGCCATGTCCTTTTTCGTGGCCTTGCCACTGCTGTCGTCGTCTTCGTTGCTATGGCTGTACCTCGTGCTGTGATCATGGCGTGCTACCCAGCCCCCGCCGCTGCTGCCCAGCTTGCCGCTGCCCGCGCCCATGCCGCTGTACTGCGAGCCGCTGTACTGCGAGCGTACCGCCGTACCGCCGTCCAAGTGGTGGTTGGTGGTACCGCCGCCCTCCATCAAATCCAGCATCACAGTGTGCTGGCCGTTGCTGGCAGCCCCGCCACCCCCACCGTAGTAATCGTGGTCTTGCCGGTGGCGCACGCTGCCGCCACTACCCCCCTGCGCCCAGTCGGAGGACACACCTCCACCCCCACCGCCGCCACCAAAAAGCCCCCGGCCGCTGCGGCTGCCGTTCCCACCACCGAGGCCCATGCTGGTGCCCTTGCCTGGCATGGCTCGAGGGAGGCCCACTACGTCCCGGTCACCTCCATGCAAGCCCACGCCCTTACTGGCAGCGGCCGCATTGATGGTGCGGGCGTTCATGAGCAGCAGCAGGGCGGCAGCTGCCAAGCCCCCGCAGGTAATCCAGGAGACGCAGGTAAAGAGCTGGGCATAGCCAGTGGCATCATAAAAGGGGCCCCGTTTCAGAGCCAAGTCGAGGCCCAGGACAATCGGTCCTGAGCTCACAAAGCCTGAAAGAAATAGCAGATGGATAGGGAGCACTTGTAAGGATCAGTAGCAGGTTGGGGTAGGTGACCACAGAGCAATGCACGCTGTGACCGCGTGGCCATACTGCGAGTAGTCTTCACGTAGTCTTAGCTATCTATCATTCTCTCTATCTTTCAAGTCTCATCCAAAACAGAGCAGGAGGAGGCAAGCGAAGGTCGGAGACAGGAAAAGGCTGGAGATGGCTGCACCGATGAGCAGGTTGGTGATTGGTGAATTGATGGGCAGAGTGTCGCAGGGCAGGGCGCGGTGTGTCGCATGCGCACGGCGCACGTCCGCTTGCCCATGGCCACTGTGTACCTTGGAGGTCATGCAGGCTTGTGTAGCTGCATCTCACCACGTGCAGCAGCCTGGTGGACATGGGCCTGGAGCACCATGCTCTGGGCAGGCTTGGAGACACCAGTGCATGCCCGCTCTCATACATGCCATGCACAATTGCACAGCTGTCCCATGCACCCACCTGTTGTCAGCATGACCGTGGAGCTGGCTGGGAAGCGAGACGCCAGCTGGTAGCTGGTGCCGAACGCCATGCCGTAGGACACGCCCACGGCCGTGGTCGTGGCCAGCAGCGTGGCGTGCGATGTGGCAAGGGAAGTGAAGTTTCCCGTGAGCAGCACCAGCCCACCCAGCCCCAACGCAAAACGAAGTGCTGCGCCTCGCACAGCGCTCCCCAGACGAGCATCCATTGCGTCATTCGTGAGCGTTTGCACGATTAACACGGGGATCTGCAACCGGTCGCAAGTGACGCGTGGAGGATCAGAGAGCGTCCTTAATGTACCATCAAGCTTGGTTTTGTGCAAAAGGCTTACCGATGGTAAGAAGTAGGCGATGTTGAGCTGCAACAGCACCTCGGGGCCATAGTCTCGCGAGAACTGGCTCAGTAGCGATGAAATTGCTGTCCAGGCCAGCTTATACGCCACCTGGAGTCGTTGTTACAAAGCGGACGGCATGTCAGTCCTGGCGCGATTGGCGAGTCAGAAGATGTAGCTCATCCTCACCGATATCAGAAAGAAGCAGGCCGGAGTGGCAACTCCGACCAGACCCATCCTGGCCCAACCTGATCACAAGCACAAATGTAAAACCATTTTGCAGCCGATTCTGATGCGTGCAGGTCCTGGGATGATCGTTTGTGTCGGGCAGTACTGGCAGTACGCTATCAGGGCTTAGGCACAGCTTTGCTCAGGGCTTAGGCGAAGCTCCTTGCATACCGTGCTGGAGCCATTAACTGCCCACTGGTGCTGTGGCCTGCACCGTGCTCTGGGCCAGTTGACAGATGCAGGCAGTCAATGTCATGATGGGCCGGCTGTGGGTGTCCTATCAGGGCAGCCCAGGCGCCCTGTCAATCACTCCAGCCTAAGGAGTAGGTTCAAGAAGACTGCATTCCTGGAGCCCTCCTCCACAGCCTTCCCAAACCCATAGTGCCTTCATCACCAAACGGCTTGGTCCGCCCACACACTCAGACTGACAGATGGCTCGTCCCAGCACACCCTTGCTATGCTCCCTGGCAGCTGCTGCAGCTGGACCCCTGCTGCTGGCACTGCTATTGTCAGGTTCAGGTGTGCATGGCCAGACTGCAACAGATGTGAGCGATAAGCTGGACAATCCAGTTGTCAAGGTGAGTGGCATATCCTGCTCTGGGCCTGCCCCTCCAGCTGACCCAAAAACAAGTAAGAAGCACCCCTTTCTGCTGGCCTGCCGCTGGCTGCATCATGCAATTAGCTGCATGCTGCTGCTCTTCATGAAGCTGACAACAGACTCGACTGGGTTTGGAACTGCGAAGCTGCACCTGTTTGGGGCTGTCGATACAGAAAGACACTGGCCGCATGTGCACACAGGTGGTTGATGCGGGTACTGAGGCAGTACTGCTGCAGGTACAGTCATCGCGGCCTGCCCCATTGGCTGTTTTTCTCATCCATTCATAGTATGTGTAAACCCTTCCGTGCACCTACTACTGAAACTGCTCCCCACCCTCCCGCACCTGAATCCCAACACTCTGCCCCCTGCCCGAATTCCATCCAGCAGCTGGAACGACCTTACGGCCGACTGTGGAGAGCGAGGCACAAGCACCCACATTTCAAGAAATACACTTAAGCTGCAGACACATCTGTGAAACGACGTGTTATTATTATTATTACTGAAGCTGCTGCCATTGTCAGGCTCCGGCATGCAGACACATCTGTGATACGCCGTGTTATTATTATTATTGCTGCCATGGCTGTCTGTGTCTGTACCGCGTGCAGATCACGCGCGCCGCGTCTGCGCTGCAGCTCACCACCGACTTTGACGTGCTCGCATTTGCACTCAACCTGGAGTACCTGGTGGGTGCGGTACAGCGGAGCAGCATGGGGCAGTACAGCTGTGAAGCACGGGGCAGTGCAGGTATATATGCACTGACGCAGCGTGGGTAGAAACTTCTATTGATGGGCTCCGGCAAGCAGATACATCTGTGAAACGCCATGTTATTATTATTACAGCAGCTGCCGCCCTCCCTGTTGCTCCTAATCATCCACATTACACCCGGCCAACACCCACACCACACCCCAACATTCACACACGCTCCAGGCCGGCAACTTTTTCTCTTGCAACGTGTACGGCAAGCCGCTGGACAGCAAACTCACAGGCGGGGGCCCCGCACCTCTGGGTGCGTGTGTGCTTTCTGTGCCTTCTAATGTGCGCCCCAGCCATTCTTCTGGGTACATAAGTGTTTACTGTCACCTCCGCCACTGCTAACCCCGCCTCCCATTTCTCCCACCCACCCACTCTTCAAATGTCATACACAGGCTGCAATAAGGCCAACCTGGAGGGGGTCACCCTGGAAGCGGCCAAGGAGATCGCGGCAGATGAGATCTCACATGTGGCGTTGCTGCGGTACGTACGTCAGTACCAGGCAGACAGTTGTTTGCCGACAGTTGAAGCCATTCCAAGTTCCGGTATGTCACACGTGGCTGATGGTGCGGTGAGCATCAGTCAACAGCCGGGAGCTGCTGCAACACGTGTGGCTGCATCCGCCCCTCGCTGCGAGAGGCCATGTATGATGTATTACAGTAACATAACGTGCGCGGTAATCATGCGTGCATGCCTCCTGGCCTGTGCAGTGCATCCCTGGGTAAGCTGGCTCCACCGCAGCCCCTCATCGACCTCAATGCGGCCAAGGTGTTCATCGAGCAGGCGGTGCGTGCCCGTTGACCGGCGGTTTGACCGTGTTTGACCAGCCGTTGACCGGGCTGCATGCACACTGGGCGGAGCTGTTAAGCATGCTCCCACCAAGGTGCCCTGCCCCTGCCTCCAGCTAACATGTAACAGTCTAAACCCAGTGAATGAACTAGCAACCATCCCTCCTCCAAAAGGCTAGCCTTCTCGTCATGTTCTATGAAAGGATGGTTGCGCACAACAACAGCACAATCATCCACTTGCCTCCCCATGGCGGCATGTTTTCAGGTGGGCGCCAAGGGCGGCAGCGGCTACAACCCCCAGGCCGACTCCCTATCCTTTGCGCTCGCGTATTTTGGTGCGTGTCCCATTGTGTTGCATGCCTAGGCCGTTCACATTCCACAAACTGACAAAGATGTTGCGTTACCATATCAGCTTGCTGGTGTCATCTGGTGGTGCCATCCAGGCTGCTGTTGGGCTCATCAGTGATGCCATAGCAGGCAGCAGCTGCACCCTCCCCATTGCCAACCACGCTTTGACAGTTCAAGTCGTATAACAGCCTGGACTTGCACCGCACGCAGTCCAGTTTGACGTGGAGCCCACCGCGTACCGCGTGAGTGTGTACTGCTGGCAGCACTGCTGGACCGTACTGCTACATTGCACACATTGCGGCCAGTCGGAACGCATCTGCTCTTGAACCTACCAACCTACATACTCATGTGTCTACTTGCCTGCTTGCTCACACAAACCCACCTTGCGACAAGGCTACGATATGCATAATGCAAAGGTTGCAAACACGGCGGACGTACAAACTGTCCATCTGCACACCACAGGGCGCCGTGTCGCTGCTGCGCCACCCGCTGCTGCGTTCCTCCGGCGCTGGGCTGCTGGGTACTGAATCATACCACGCGGGCGTGTTCCGCTCCCTGCTCATAACCCAGGTGTGAGACGTTCAAACATACGAGTGAGATGCAGTGCTCACGGACCAGAGCATCAGGTCATAAACTGACATCAACAGCACGCATGATGGATCTGTGAAACGCCGTGTTACCGTATTAATTATTTACTAGCAGCACGCATGCATTGTGTACTGTCTCATGTGTGTCGTGTACTGCCCATGTGCCGCCTGCACACCGTGCAGTACAACACCCAGGTACCAGGGCTGGGCAAGACCGTGGGCGAGGCGGCAAAGGCCGTCAGTGACAAGTGAGTGTGACCGTTCTGTACCTCGGTTGACCCCAGCTGACCTCAGTCTTGAATCGCCGCTGGACGTGAGGTTCCAAACTGGTGGACGTGGTGGTCGTGGGCCAGGGGCCACTTTGGGCGCGCTTCCTGCTTGCAGCTCAGCTATACCTTCAATGCTGGATCCATGACGTGCGCCTTGCAGCTGTCTGATCGTCCTGTCCCGCAGCTCAAACAGTGTGTAATTTAGTGATCATGTGTTTGAACCCACTGTGTTGATGCTACGGTTGCATGCACACACACGATAGCCCCTGCACTGGAAAGATTTAGCAGTCGCAAGTTTGCTGCTCCTGGCGGTGTTTTGCACCCACATACACCCACTGCCTCCATCCATGCAATCGCAGGCGTGACATCCTGGACCGTGGCGCCCAGGACTCTGACCAAGGCCTTAAGACTCCCAATGGTGAGCCTGGCAACTCGTTCAGGTTTCCCTGTTTACCAGACCCTGCGATTATGGACCCTGCCGGCTGCCAACCAGCCAGCCAGCATTCGCTAATTCCCTGCTGGAGCTGCGGTGCAGGGCCATGCTGGTGACCTTGGAAAATGATTTAATTGCCATGCTGCAACATTGAACACTAGAGCGGCAGGGATGCAGATTCATCGTTGGTGCTACCACCCCCTCACAATTTTCCTGGTCCGACACCATAGCCAATCATCTGCCAGTTACACGTCCTTGCTGCTGGCTTCCCAGCCCATTTGGCTGTGGCGCTTTATACCAGCTTTACACTGGCTTGATTCTGTCGTGTGGGTCTGATCGACTCTCATTAGCTGTGTGCTAAGCAGCTCCTGACGCATCCTGCAACGGCCCTGCACACGGCACCCTTGCACGCTCGTGTAGGAGCTGACAACTTCATCCCCACCGACTCCAACGGCCTCGTGTACGCGCGCTCCCCTGCCCAGGCACGTGCATGATGCTTTGGTTATGGTTATGGTTACACAGGCTGAGGCGCAACGCGCACTGGAACAGCGAGCGCGGACAAGGAAAACCGGCCTAGCCTGCAAAAAGGGGAAAGGAACAGGGGCAGGAGAACTTTGGTACTGTATTCGACACCACTATGTCTCCCGCGGTGTTGTCACATGGTTAATCATGTTGCTTAGGACCAGCACAACTACCGGCAGCGTGGGCTCTGCATTCATGCATGCGGTTTTCAAGCACCCTCCAGCAGGTGCCTAAAGAATAATCGTGCGCAGATGCTGACGCAACTGACACAACTCACCGAACGCACCACCACACAGATTCTTTCCATTGTGTACAATGGGGGTGTCAAGGGTGGAGGCTACTTCCCCAACGGTGTGTAGTCTGGCTCTCCATGCACCGAGCAGCCATGCACATCGCCCAGCTATTGCAGTTGCTCAGCACCAGAATGCGCCAGTTATGTAACACCTAGAGCGTGACACCGGGCAGGCCGGTTCAATGCTGCTGGGTGTGCAATTGATGCATCCAGACTGATGCATGGCCAGCTGAGCGCATGTGCCAGCTGGCATAGGCTTGTGCATGCAACACGCCCGCTGTGTTGTTGCGTGTTGTCACTAAGCATGCATGCAGTGGTTAGTGGTTAACAACTGCACGTGTCACGGCTGCTGTGCTGCAGGCTTTACCAGCCGCATCCGCTCCCAGCTGCAGGGTTAAGACGGCCTCACATGCTGAGGAGCTCCAACGGCTCAAGCACTCAAAGCGCACAGGATTTCAGCGTTAAACTTACATCACAACCAGCTGCAATGATTAATACCTAACGATAATGAGATGCAGCAGCGCCACTTTTGGTTGAGGAAGAGGGAGACACCAATACGAGGGCATTTGGGCGCAAATATTTGATACTACGTGTATATCTGAGCATAATACGCACTGAGCGAATAGAGGCTTCGGGCGGCAAGGTTTGTCGCATGGGCCGGAGCGACAGTCGCCTTACTAGATTCAGCTTGAAGTGGCATCCCTTGAGTCATGATATCTAACTTGGCTGCAACACTGTGTCGTCGGTGCATTGTATTGCCTGTGTAAACTTGGCTTGCAGATCTATTCACCAATGAAACCATGCATTTGGCGCTTGGTATCTTATCTTGACTTATCTTGCGAGGAGTGCATTTGCATAGAAAACCCTCAAAGTCCTGTCTCACACCAGTGCTACGCCATGAGGCATTCCGCCATCGCTCGTGATCACAGTGCATGCAGACACGCTCGAGTGTCTCCACGTGCTGATATGTTACGGACAGGAGCTGGCTGCACCGCGGCGCACATAAAGCTGGGAAGTTCAAGAGTCACCTGTACTCCAGTAGCCCAGAGGGTCAGATGGGCTCAGACCTGGCATACAGTAGGAGTTGATCGGGGTAGCTGCAGGCGCGTCACATGCTTCATCAAGGCATGCGCTGATGCAAATGATCACCACCATAAAGGGCGGCACAAAGGGTGCGTGATGTGCACGAATGCAGTACCAAACCAGTGCATGAGGCAGGCATGAACACAAAGCAGCATGTGATCCCTGTTCATGAAGGGGTGAAACAGCAATGTGCCAGCATGCAGCACATACATGTTTTGCATGGGGCACGACGTCGTGTGCTTTGGGCAGAGTGTGCACTGCGTTCATGCGGTGTGCATGTTGATAACAATAACAACACGGCGTTTCACGGTGTGTGCATGTTGTGTGCTATATACCATGCATTAGGCTAATAATAATAATAACCATGCATGAGGCTGCAGCCAGGCAAGGGTATGGCACCCTCGTCATATGCAGGCAAGGCGCACCTCGCAGCGCATGCACAGCGCGCCTCGGGCTGCTGTGGCCCCCTGCGCATGGGTGGGCGCGCTGGGCTGGTCTTGCTGCATGCTGGGCTCGTCTCCATGCACACGGCCCCAGGTGTCTCCATGCGCCGGCCACATGGTACGCCACCCTCACCCACATGCCATGCCTCCTGACCTGCAGGGACGATGAAGAGGGTGAGGAGGAGGGCGAGGAGTGCAGCAGTGATGATGAGGAGGATCGCGGGTATGCATTCACCTTGGAGGGGACACTGCGCCAGCAGGTTGCGGCCACAATGGCAGTGGCAGCCACTAACCTGACCGACAACATGGTATGTGGTTCTGTGGTCATAGTGTTCGGGGCCAGGAGTCCATCGGCATGCGCCCAGTGCACCTGACCGGGTTTGGGGGTTGAGCTTGAAGGTTGTTGTTTTCAGGGTCCGCGTTCCGGAGTTCAGGGAGCATGTGCTGCGCAGCGCAGTGAACTGCATGCTGTTTGCATGGTGCTGCACGGCTGGCTGCATGGTACCGCATGGTTCTGCATGCGCTGGGGCTCGTTGCCGGCCACCGCATGGCACCATGTGGCACCATGTGGTGCCATGCCTCGCATGCGACGTGCCTGCAGCCAGCACATGGTATCCTTCTTTCTACATGCATGAGGTGCAGGTGAAGGCATGTCATGCGCATGTGCCGCACTCTTGCACCTGCCTCTGTGCGCATGCAGTGCAGCGATGCAATGCAGCCAAACACCGTATTCCTTGCCGTTTGAATGATGCGCGCAGCAACAGCTGGTAGAGGCGGTGATGGAGAGGGGGGTGATGGAGAGGGGGGTGCCCGTGCTGAAGGGGGAGTCCACAGACCGGCACCTCCACTACCCTGGATGGGATAAGGTCCGGGGCATGTACAGGTGGGTCCATGCACATTTCATCGGCATACACATATACACAGTATACATGTATACATGTACACACATGTACAGATAGGTCCTGCAAACTGTTCGTCCCTAATGCAGACAATCCCACAAAGCAGTGCTCCCTGCAGCATCCCTGGTGTGCCTTCTGAATTTGAGGTGCAGCCAGCTGTGCTGGGTGAGATCTGTTGAGCAGGGGCTGAAGGGCGCATCACTGTGCAGCGTGACAGGGTGACAGCGTGTCAGTAGCACATATGAGCTACATCCTATATACATACATGTGGAGCTATATCCTATATATAAATAGCGATACATAGCACATGTGAGCTATATCCTATATACATACATGTGGAGCACATGCATAACTGCACCGTACTTCAGAAACCCCGACACCCTCTGCCCCACCCCACCCGAATCGACCCCACCCTGGGCGCCCCTTTTCCTCCGGATCCTTGCATCCGGCCAAACAAATGATCCACCAATCCAGCTGATCCAGCCAACTGTAGCTGGTCCACCTATGCAGTTCCCTGGTCGCCTGTTCCTTGGTCCAGCAAATCCACCAGAGCAGGCGGTCCGCTCAATCCACTGACTCAGCTGGTCCGCCTCATCCGCCTGCACCAGGTCGCTGGCCGCCAAGGCGCTGCGCGGGGAAGGGGCGGCCTCGCTGAACGCGGGGGAGGGGGACCGCGCGGTGGAGGTGTTCACATGGCTCGAGGTGGGTGGCTGCTGAAGAACCACTGTATATATTCATATCTTATACATTACTATAGTATATTATATGAATATCTAGAACAGGAAAGATGTGATGAGGACAGCAAGAGGTTTAAAATAAGGGCTCGAAGCCAGGGTTTGAAGACCTTACCAATTGGATTGGAGCACATTGTTTCTGAGCCAGCACAGAATGTACCTACCGTATGTGCACGCCGGGGGTGTGCCTCAATGACTTGCTTCAGCGCCTCATGATTGCGGTGCTGTGGTTCCTTACAGCCTGGCTCATCTGTAGCTCACTGCATGCACTGGCTGGAGCTGTGTAGCCGCCAGCCAGCACCCCCTGGGAGGGTTTGGACTTCAATTTGCACAGCCTCTGATCGTTTGAGTTACTAATCTTTGCCGTGGCTCCTGACTAAATCTTCAACTGGAGCTTTGACTGGAGTTTTGACTAATTCTTCGAGCGCTGGTTCCATGTACGTGCTCGATGTGCGTGCATGCCCTCAGAAGCGGGAGACGCCCGGCAGCGCGCGCCATGCGGCCATGTGCTACGGCCTCTCCCTGGGCCTGCTCCTGCGTGACCACGAGGGCGATCTCAGTGCAGCTCAGGTGCGTCACGGTTCATCATTCAGCAGACTTGACGTGACGTGACTTGACGTGACTTGACTGGACGTGACTTGACTTGATTTGTTACAGTGGTTCCCATTTGTTACAGTGGTTCCCTTTTGGGTTCACTCAGTTGGTGTCCACGCGTCAAGTCAGTCAGCTGGATGTGCGCACAGAGACTGTCGTTCGCAGCATGCTCTGCCACTCTGTGAACCCATCATCTTTTGCAGCAGGCTCCGCCTGGTGTGTAATACTGGTAATAAGAAAATAATAACACGGCCTGGTGTGTGACCTTGCGATATGGTCTCCATCGCGTTGACTGCCTGTGCATGCCTGCCCAGGGGGACCCCTGTTCGCAGATCCTGCAACCAGTGCACGCTGCCCTGGTGAATGCACTTGGTGAATGGAGCCTCACTCTTTCTTCGCCTAGCCTCACTCTCTTCTTCGCCTAGCCCGTCTTCCTTGTATGCTTATGCTGCTGCAGGTGCAACTGGAAAAGGCAAGCACCAGCCTGGCTGCATGGGGAGCAGCTCTCATTGCCACCCAAGGGGGCAGCAAGACCGGCCCTGACGTGCCCCTGTGGCCTCCTGTACTGGATGCAATCCCTGCTCACCTGATAATACCGCGAGAAGACCACGAAATGGGCCTGCACTATGGCAGATCAACAGCCGCCCCTATGCCAGAGGCTGCCAGTCATGACTTGGATGACTCGGATGCAACCACCGCAACTGGAGAGAGTCCGCTGGCTGCTGATGACGACGGTTATGCGGCAGAGGGGTCAAGCAGTAGCGGCAGTAGCAAAGTGTCTGACAAGATCGCGTTCCAGGAGGCAATGTGTGACGCGGCAGAGGGGGCGGTACGGCCGCCCGCGTCACAGCTGTTACACTCGGTGTGGCCACGTATACAGCTGGCGCTTGCCATGGCGCACACAAAATTCGTGAGCCGTACCGCAGACTGGGAGGCGGTACTGAAGTACGCGCGTACTGCAGCACGTCTGGCAGCTGCGCTGTACGGCGAGGGCTCGTTGCCTGAGCTGGACGCGCGATATGCGGAGGCCGTCGCGCTGTGTGGCCTGCACAGGTGGGTGAGATGTGTGTTTGCATGCTGTGGACTGCAGTGCTTTTCCTGCTTGCTGCGTGCTTGGACCCGAGCGCTGGCAGCACCAGGAGCCGCCTATGTGGTTGTGTCAAAATATGAGGTTAGCACGTGAGGCGGCCTGTCATACTGTACTGCCACGTCGTGTACTAGCATGCCTCATGGGGCTATGTTGTGTGCTCCATGCGCGCATCGCCCAGCTGCATGGTTTGCTTCCGTGCACCATACGGCGACCCCCCCGAACCCTGCGTCCTCGCTGGGATGTGCCCCTCAGGTGGCAGGAGGCAAAGGAGGTTGCAGAGGCAGTGCTGGATGCCCGGTGCCCCCTGCTCACGGCACATCACCCTCTCTCACTGGAGGCAGGGGCCGTGATGGCGGACGCCGTCAACGCGGTAAGCCTACCTAAGGTCACACTGTGTATCCTGTGATGGGTGCGTTTGAGCCGAGCGCTGCTTGGCCTGAGCTAGGCTTGCAGGTCTTCAGGGGCCAGGGCCAATGGGCGATCTGTGTATGTACCCTATACAACCTCACACACGTCATGTCACACATGCTTCTCATGCTAGTTCTGTATCATACCCAACCTCTTCCTCACGCGTACTCACAGATGCGGGACCCCTATGACCCAGCAGTGGATGAGTCATACGAGCAGCTAGCCCGCCGCTGCACATCATCGGGAAGCAGGTACCAAGTCCTCTTCACCATTCCAGGTTACTACGAGAGGTTGCGTGCCGAGCTCCAGGAGTGCGGCGTAGTGCAGGACGGAACTGCCAAGGCCGCAGCCATGCGCGCCATCTCCAACGCGGTCTCAGGCAGCAGCGGTGGAAGCAGCAGCAGCGCTGGTGCCGCAAACGGCGCCGCGGCAGACCGCAGCGGCCCCGGCGATGGTGGCAGTGCAGGCAAGGCACGGAGCAGCGACACAGCCAGCGGCATCCAGCGCCAGCCCCTGCTGCCCCTGGCCGCGCGTGTGGCTGTCATGGCTGACTGTGACAGGCTGGCGTCGTGGTCGGTGGCGCTGAAAGACACGCTCCTGGCGCGCGCAGACGCGGCCCGCCGGGTGCGCGCGACGGTGCAGGAGCGGGAGCAGATGCTGAGGGCGGAGCTTAGGGCTCTGGAGCCGCTGGTGGAGGCAGAGGCGCGGCGCCTTGGCGAGGTGCGTGCGACTGTGTGTGCCTCCTTCTGGGTTCCTTCTGGGCTCCTCCAGGGTTTCATCAAGGAATCGCAGCACCTCATTTAACGGGAAACGCTGTAACAAGTCAAGTCAAGGGTTCCTTCTGGGTTCCTTCTGGGTTCCTTGTGGGTCCCTTCAGGGTCTTGCGTGTGTGCTGCTATGTGTGCTTCCTTCTGGGGTTGCCTTTTGTGTTTGTCATTCTGGGCTTTGGCAACTTGGGGATTAGGATGCAGAATTGAGGCATGAGGGGATGAGGCGTGTGCTTCCTGCTGGGGTGCCTGTGGTGTTTTTGGTTCCATCTGGGTTCCATCTGGGTTCCATCTGGGTTCCATCTGGGTTCCATCTGGGTTTTGGAATTTGGGGATTGAGATGCAAGGTTGAGGGGAGAGGGGATGAGGCTGCCCCTGTTGCAGGGTTGCGGGGTACTGGGGCCCCTGCTGATGCTGGTGCAGTAGTTCATATATATCAAGATGTACAGCCCTGGCATGCGCTCACATTCACTTTACTGTTGTTGTCCCCTGTTTTGCTGCTGAATTCATGCATGCTGCAGGGCGTCCGCGTGCCCCTGGAAGCCACCGCCCGCCAGGAGGAGGTTCGCATTCAGCTGGCAAGCATTGGCCGGTGGACCAAGGACTGGTGGGCACCCAGCCCCCTGCCTCTCCCACTCCCCGCCATGTATCTTGAGGATTGGGAGCCCCTGTGGGGTGTACCGCCTGCTGTACAAGAGTGACCTTGAGTGGCTGTTGGTGTGATGGGTGTGGGGGGAGTACAGGCTGGCCTGGTCGATGCAGGTGCACGGTATGTGTGTCGCAGCTCACGTGTACTGCCTGCGCAGTCACAAGCCTGTGACGTGTGAGCCTTGACGTAGCGTGTGGATGCAACAGCATGCTTGCTTGTGTACTGCCTGCCTGTGTGTGAGGTGTGAGTATGCTTGGCGAGGGGCGAGGCCGGCTGGTGGGGCTGGGTTATGGAATGGCTATCCATCCAGGGACATGAAGTAGCAAGAGTTGAGGGAGCCGTCGCGCTGCAGCGCACAAGGGGAAGACAATTAACATGGGCTATCAAGGGCAGCAAGGCAGACCAGGTAGGCCT
The DNA here is from genome assembly GCA_001662365.1 of Chlamydomonas applanata. Lineage (NCBI taxonomy): Eukaryota > Viridiplantae > Chlorophyta > Chlorophyceae > Chlamydomonadales > Chlamydomonadaceae > Chlamydomonas > Chlamydomonas applanata. The sequence goes on along the minus strand of BDCZ01000271.1, from coordinate 61,148 downwards.
GTGCGTCAAAATTAGAGTTGCATGGATGCATGCTTTGTTTACAGATCCTGAATCTAGAGCTCAAATGCTGTCCCTGGGTTGTGGTGGCATTAAAAATGGTCAAGTCTGTGGCATGCTGCATGGTGGGTGCCATGCCGATGGGGGTCACATGACCCCCCCTTTGCGAGTGTGCATTTGGAGCTCGCCACCGGGGCATCGCCAGGCAGCGCAAACGCAGCCGCAGCTTATCAACGCCTAAACTAAGAGGTCCGCACTGGCAGACAGCGCTGTCCGCGCCTTATCAACGGCCCCCTTGTGACAAAGGGTTTCAACCCCCAGGAGACCGAGATGGCCACTGGCGCTCGGCAAGTTTGTGCCTGACGGTGAGTTTATCGCATTGCATGCTGGCACAGCGTGCTGGGCGCAGGGCGTTGGCTGGTAGGGTCCAGCTGTCGGTTGCACGTTTTGCTTTCCGGCTTCCTGGCAGCCGCATCTCGCGTGCGCGCTTGTGCAAAAGCTAGCGTAATAAATATGAACAAAATCCCGCAAGCAGAAGCGGCATGCATTGAGGGGCCAACGGCTTGCATGCACTGACAGGTACAAAATGTTCATGTTGACATGGTGCCACACAGGTGTCCCTAGCTCCTGCGCAAGGGCAGAACGTGCTCATGGAGGCAGTGTGCAGCTCCTGCAGTGATTTGGTGCTCTATATCCTAGCAGGTGAGCACTTTGGACATAGTGTACTGCCACAAGAGCCAGTACTTTGCAGTGGCCTCCTGCCTCTTGGTAATACCGGTTACCACCTCACCCCGCGCAATCCAGTAGTATGAAACATCAGCTCTCAATGTATGGGCGTCTGCAGTCCGGCAGAATCCGGCAGACCCCCCATGCAGCATGCACAACACATGACATGTCATGTGACATGCGTGCGCGCAGGATGAGTCGCTACAAGCACCCTCTGCGCCATGAGGACGCTGCCCAAGCACTCCCGGCCCTGCGCCAATGCTGCATCTGCTCGGTTACAGAATGCGCTGGCCTCAGCCAGAAGCATGCATGGCGGCTAGTGACAGAAAATGAGGAGACTGATGGCACGCACTCGCTATGGGTTTGTACGAGCCGTCTCCAAGGCACCCTCACAGCAGCCATGGAAGCAGCCAATCCATGGCTCCACGAGCAGCATGCCAGGCGATATGAAATGCGTCTTTGCTCGAAGCATGGAGGCCTTTTGCAGAAGGTGTGCAGCCTTCCCTTCCCCAGCTTCCCCACACACCCTCCTCCACAAGTGGAGCAGCTCCCTCCCCCGCAACCCCCGCCCCGTCCACCCCCAACGCAGCAGCCCCAGCCGCAGGCCCCGCCTGCCCCTGCCCTTGACACGCCGCAGGCGCAGCCCCATCTCCCTCCCCCATCCCCTGCAGCACAACCCACCCCCTGCCAGCCTATCATGCGCATAGCTCAAGTGGCAAACCACACGAGAGCATATGGCACACTGCTGCAGGACGTACAGCGGCAGACAAGAGAGATTGAGACGTTGCTGTCACAATGCGATGAGGCGCATGCAGCGCGCACCAACGCCGAGGCACGGGCAGGAACACTGGCACAGCAAGTCAGCAGCCTCACAACAGAGCTGGCAAATGCGGAGCTGCGCTCCCGCAGTGCACAGAGCACATTGAGTGCTGCGGTGGAGGAGGCAGGGGCTTCTGACAAATCCCGGCTGTGCGAGTCCATACGCCGACTGCAGCTGCAAGTAGATAATGAAGCTGCTATGGTTGGGCAGCTGAGGGCGGTGCTAGCAACAGCCAAGGAGGATCAGCAGCGAGCACGTGATGCAGAGCAACGAGCATGTGACGCAGAGCAACGAGCACGTGATGCAGAACAGCTGGTGCAGCAACTGAGGAGCGAGCTGGCTGCGGCTCAGATGTCCGCGCGGCTTGCGCAGTGCGCAGCCGAGGAGGCCGCAGCCACAACTGCAGCAGCCGCAGCTGCAGCGGCAGCTGCCAGGGAGGCACGGCGACTACGCCGTGCAGCCTCCCCACCCACCACAGATGGTGACAGTGACAGCAGCATCAGCTGTGACAGTGATGGTGACGGTGACCCTGACTTCTACCTTGCAGTCACAGCAGCCCCTCCCCCCGCCATTGATCCAAGCATCACCCTCCAAACCACCAAGGTCAATCAGCGCCACTACAGAGTGGAAACCAAGGCAGGGCTGGCGGTCGCCGCCATGCGTCACCACGTGGTGGGCGGCCACATGCAATCCCTGTGTTATGATGTGATGGCTGTGCTGACCCACGAGAGCACGTCACAGCTGCAAGCAGGTGGCATGCACCTGCCCAGCGACAGCACTATCAGGAGGGATCAGCTAGCTTTGGGCATGGTTGACCTGCAGCGCATGCGGCAGCGCATGCACGGCAAGCTGCTGGTTCTGGTGGCAGATGAGGGCTGTCTGCTGCGCACCAAGTACTTCCCGGTGTTGGCACGGGCAAGCCCTGAGGACGCACTGGAGCTCGTGGCACTGGAGACCCTGCACTCCACCAGCGCCATGTGCCAAAAGAAGGCCATGCTGACAGCACTGGAGAACACTGGCAGTGGCCTGGAGCGTTGTGCATTCATCTGCACCGACTCTGCCTCAGCGCTACTCAATGCACGTGCTGAGATGGATGCAGACAAGATGGCGCGCATGCACCAGCTCAATGCAGCGGGCAGCCACAGCTGGCCTAGTGCAGACACTGTATTGCCATCAGGACAGCGCAGCCTGCTGCAGTGCAGTGCTACTGGGGAGCTGCTGCTTACAGCGGTGCTGCGCAGCCCGTGCTTGCTGCACGTGGTGAAAAACGCAGAGAAATGCGGGCTGCAGAAGGGCATGGGCGCTGGCGCCCACCCCTTCACAACTGAGTGCTGCAAGAAGGACATCATGACAGCCGCGTTGTTCTCCACCTCTCGCCTGTTCCCGACCACTCATGAATGGCGGGACATCTGCCGTGCACACTGCCCCTCTGGGCATCAGATGCCAACCATGGCATCAGCCATTGCACACAGGATGCTGATCAAGCCCCTGTTGGCCTGGCAGTGCCTGGAGCACCGTGAGGTGCTGCTGACAGCCATCACAGCATTCACAACAGCGTATGGCAAGGAGCGTCCACCTGCAGCAGCCCACGCCAAGGAGGTGTCATGGTATTGGTTGCTGCCGCAGGTGGTGGCGGGTGCCACCGTGCTAGCACGCACACTGGCGTTGCACCGGTACTTGTACACAGCTATCCAGAGTGTGGCAGTGCGGCTGGTGCCCCGACTGCTGCAGAACGCTATTGATGTGCTGCAGCTGGTCGCTCAGTCAGTGACAGCCCCGCAGTCCGCGGAGCGGGCATTGTTGCAGCGCATAGTCACGCCTGAGGCACTGAAGCTGGTGCGCAAAGGCGAGCGTGCAGCTGTCAAGCAGGCACTTGCGGGCCGCACATTTGCTGATGTGCACGGGCAGGTGCAGCCCAACAGCCCAGCTCCCCCGTCCCCAGCTGGAGCTTTCCTTACACACGGGGGGCTGAGGAGGAGGAGAGGGGGGAGGGGGTGCAGGTGGCTGATGAGGCGGCTGCTGCACCGGATGTGCCACCAGGCGGTCAAACACAACAGCCCACAGCAGCGGCTCCTGCAGGTGCAGCATCCGCGGGCGAGGGGGCAGATGGGTCAGAGGTGCCATTCGTCATGCTCAGCGTGGAAGAGCTGCTGTACAGATGCAGCATTGTGCCAACTACCGTGGCCCCACAGTGTGACACACCTTGGCAGGCAGCGCATGGGGAAGAGGCAGATGGCGAGCCAGAGCTGAGTGCAGACGCCTACATTGAGGAGTTGGTGCAGCACTTGGCAGCTATGCTGCTTGAGCAGGCAGCATACATAAAGGAGCAGGCAGTGCAGGCAGGCTTCTTGAAACCAACTGGTGTGGAGCTCTCCTCAATATCTCTCTTCTCACTGGCCAGCTGCTATGATGATGCACCAAGCGATAAGGACGACCCTCAGTGGGGGGTGCCCTTGCTGCAGCGGGTGTTGCACGTCACAGGTTCTGCACAGGCGCGGACATGCCCTGACGGATGCAGCTGGTGTCTGCGCGGCACACCGCAGTGGTCCAGTGAGCAGTATGCAGCTCAAGTGCGCTTCAGCTGTGGCATGCTGGATGTCGTGGCCCACCAAGCAGACCTGCAGGCAGCAGCAAGTCGGGGCACAGTGGTACAGCAGGAGGGCAGCACAAGGTGTGACAGCGGCAGCGCGCAAGGAGGGCGCAGCTTGGGTCCAGCTCTGGATGCATATGCAGATCGGATGTTCATCTGGCTTGTGCATCAGCTGGATGCTGAGCGGATCTTCTCACGCATGAAGCACCTGCTGACCCTAGGCACCTCCACCATCAGCATCCGCATGCTCATGTTCCGGCTGCGCGCACCTTGGTTTGATGGCGACATCTTACAAGCCGTTCGCTCCATCCAGACAGCAGAGTGGGAGGCAGCGCAGCAGCTGGTGCGCCAGGCGGCAGCCAGTGCTGGAGGCTCCACGGAGAATGTGCATGTCACACACCTGCTCATGGCGCTGCAAAGCGCACGGCAGGCTGCTGAGGCGAGCGAGCGCAAGCGCGCAGCAGCAGCTGAGAAGAAAGAGAAGCTGGCCTTCTTGGTGGGACGCATGGCAGTTGGGGCTGGGAGGCGGCCATGGCTGCAGTAGTGCCGCGGCTTGCTGCTCCCCGCAAGCGTGCACGTTCAGCTGGCGCAGAGCCTGCTGCCAGCTCTGACCCTGACTCTGACTCTGACCCTGAGTCGGACGCGGCTGAGCACATCACTATTACGACAGCAGCCAACCGAGCACGCAAGGCACCCAGAGGGGCCCCAAGCCACCCCCATGCCACCAGCAGAGAGAGGCAGAAGGGGCAGGCAAAGCCTAAGGGATAGGAGTGGGTAGTAGGGAGTGGTGGGTTGTGGCAGCAGTGTGTGTGCATGCATGTATGTCAGACGTATGCGCGCGCGCAGACCTGGGTAGACTAGTGACCACAGCACACCCAAAACTGATCCCCTGAGCAAGGCAAACACATGTGTGGCTAGATAATGATGAATACTTGGGAGCTGCATCACCAAAATGGTGTGAATTATGCGTTCGCATTGGATTTTGGAGGGTTGCAGTGGCGGTACGCGGTACGAGCGTATGCAAGTTTGACCTGCAGGTTGGTTCACTGAATAATGTCTGATTTGCAAGCCGAGCACACTGGCATGATCCTTATGATTAGGGCTGCCATGAACATTGTGAAATTAGTGAACCCAGTCACTATTTCCATTTTCCATGCTCACCCACAGCGGGTCACACTTTGGGTCACACTTGGTAATATTCTGCACACATGGTGCCTTTCAAAGCAAAAGGGAGTATGCAGCCCTTCATTATATTGTAAATGCATGCTACATACAAAAAATCAGGGCCTGATTCAGAGTTTGCTTGATCCATGCACAGGCCTACCAGGGCACCGGGAATTGCAGGAGGCAGGTCAAGGCGCAGGGTTATGTGGCTGCTTGTTATCAAGGTGCTGCATGCTGCCTCGCCATTCATGCGTACATGTAGAGCAGCGATGGCAAACTTTTCACAGTCGTGGGTAGGGAATGTGGTCATGGCAAGCTGCCCATGCAAGCTGCCCATGCAAGCTGCCCATTAGGTTGCATGAACACACATGGTGCCCTGCAGCACTGCCTGCAGTACAGCGGACTCAAGCGCAGATCAGATTGGTGCGTGCGCAAGTAGGGCGTCCGGAATACGAATCGACGCCTTTGCGTGGGAGCTCAGTGGTCAAACGGCAAACAATCCAAGGTCCGACCTGGTCGTTGTGTGCAAAGCCACATGTTCGTGGGTACATCTCAAAGTCGCCGTATAGCTATGCGTGCGGCGCATGCGCCATGGACCGAAGCTTCCAATACCAGCATGCCAACGCATATGGGTGTGGCAGCTCGGCTCGGCGAGACGCTGTGTGCGTTTGTCATAAGCTTTACAATGTGGCTCCGGCCGGCCGAAGGATTGTGCATGCGTGCGGAGTTACACCATGGGACCTTTCAACTGCCACCCTGTCAAAGTTCTCGTTCTTTAGGGACCCACAGCACGCATTCTTGCATTCCCAGCGCGTTGATCCTCCCACGCTTCCTCGTGATTTCCTCGTGATCCTGCCTTCCCGGCAGTCTAGTTGTTTGTGATCCCTGTTCCCTTGGTGCTTGTGGGTCTGCATTCCCTTCGAACATCCCCTGCAGCAACACAGCACAAGCTGCCAAGGAGTTTCCTTTGAACATTCAAAGCATTGTGCAGCCCTCTGCTCCTGGACACGGCCCCCTGGTCCTCTACCTGCCACCCTACCAGCGCGCACACGCAGCGCCCTACCCTGACCACACCCGCACCCGCACGTCCCCAAACGTGCTGCAAGCAGCGCTCTACACAGCTGACTATCCCAGCCCCCAGTGCAGCAGCACCGTACCGTGCACACAGACCTGCAAGCACCATGCAGGCGCGCCGCGTCGTGTTTGCGCTACTGCTGGTGGCGGCAGGCCGCCTGTTCGCAGTTGATGCCGCCCCCTCCACCCCTGCCAGCTGCCAGTCCTTCCCAGGCCCTGCTGCAGCCTCCTCCCCAGAGACAACCCCTGGCGACAATGCAGTGACCTCCCTCATTTCAGTGCCAGACTCCATGGGCATGGCCCTTGGGAGTGTGTCCGTGAGAGGACTGCAGCTGGCCCATGATGCGCCCCAGGCCCTGAGGGTGAGTGGTGTACAGCCCGTGCAGCTGCCGGCTGCTGCATGCATGCATGCGCATGTGGGCCGCCCAACACAGGGTGCACCTTGTGTTTGAGATTGAATCGGACATGGCCTACACGCGCCTTGTGCTGCATGGGGTTGGCCGGGCATGGTACATGGCATCGGCGGGCGCTGCTGGCATTGCTGTATCATACTTAGCACGGAATGCAGCAGGCCCTTGTCACTGCCATGAGCACCGGTCCCTTGGTCCAGCCAACACAAGGCCCATGACTGCTGGGGCCCTCACCCAGTATGAGCCATACTGCGTTGTCAATCATTGACCCCCTCTGCTTTCGTTTTGGTATCCTTGAGCTCGATAGTTGCCACGCTCCCAAGTCCCAACCACGCTTCCCAACCGCCACAACCGCCACAACCGCCACAACCGCAGATCACGCTCAGTGCTGCCCCTGCGCCCGGCACCACCCCGCGCACCATCGTGCTGCGCCAAGCCAATCCCTCGGCCTCTGATGCCTCAGCCGCCGCACTGGTGGCCCCAGGGGGTGCCAGCTTCTCAGATGCTGGGGACGTTGCTGGCGCCGCGGTGTTCGTGCCCGTGCAGGTGCGCATGCATGCATGCGCATGTGCATGCTGCTCATGCAACCATGTGGCCCGTGCACGCATGCAGCCCATGCACCCATGCGGCCCAAGTGTTGGGTACCATGTGCCTGGGAGCCATGATCAAGCAGCAAACAGGATAACAGCTGCCCCCGGCTCTCAGACGCTCGTATTCAACTGCCCACCCCAACCTCCATCCCAACAAACCTTACTTGCATCCTCCATCAATACCTATACCGGTTGAGATTGCACCCCCTCCACGATCTCAAACCCACCATGGCTCTCCTCTCCACCTGTCCCTGTCTGCTCCGCAGCCCCTGGCCGTCCTTGCCGCCGCTGACGCGGCCACCCCATCTGTGTCTGCCGGCCGCGGCGGCTCCTCAGGCCTGTGGCTGCTGCGCGTGTCTGAGCGCAGCACCGGAGCGAGGTGTGTGTGCGTGTGTGTGTGTGTTACATCGTACGCCCATTTGGCGCATAGACGCCTGCCACGAAGCAGGATTGACAAAGGGGGGTTGGTCTGAACAGACCGAAAGTTGCAGGAGGAGTCCCATATAACTCTAGCTGGACAGGCCATGAGGCCAACAAACTAGGTAGCAAATAGGAAAGCATGGATCTGGCTGGAAAACCTAAAGCCACTAGCTTGATGGCATCTTGCACAGGGTTGCACAAGGCTGCACAGGGCTCAGGGCTCGGCAGGCTGTAGACTTAGGGGTTGGGGCCTGAGCGTGGTGGGGTTTCTTCAGTTGGCCAGGATGTGATGGCGGAGGGGGGAGGGGGTGGGGGATTTCTGGGAAGAAAGCAAGCACATGGCATTCAGGGCCCTGGTGCCGCGGTGCGTCAGCTGCGTGGCTGCAAATCCCATGAGACTGGTCCTGGAAGCCTGTATAGTTTAAGACATCCAGTGTATGCATATGCAACACACATCTTGACATCTACCCTTATGGTGATGCGTGGACCCTTTGATGACCACCCTCCAACTGCGCTGCACAACTGCCCGGCCCTGCTGCCCGCCCTGCAGCCACCCCATTCGTCTGACTGGCTGGACCCTTGAGCTCTGCCCACCTGGCGCCACCTCAGCCGCTACTGCCGCTACTGCCGCTACTGCCCCGATGCCGGTCGTGGTTGCCGCCGAGGGGCCGTCCGACTCCGCCCCCGAAGCTGCACCACCCACCACCACCCCCGACACCGCCGGCCCCGCTCTGGCAGCACTGCTGCGCTCCGGCAACCTGACGGCTACCACTGCGACCAACACCACCACTGCAACCAACACCACAGCCCCAGCTGCCACTGGGGGCTCTGGCCTGCTGGGGGAGGAGGGGCTGCTGGCTGATCTGCTGAACAGGTGAGGGGGGGGGAGCGAGGGGTTCCTTTGCTGGCCGCAGTCTAGCTGGCTGTAGCACGTCTTGTACAAAGCAGCAGGCAGCGGGTTTAAGGTTGGGCATGGAGGGGTGTAGGAATTAGGAATCGCTCCTTTGATTTGAACCCTGAAGCCTG
>BDCZ01000271.1:3042-38343 GCA_001662365.1 Chlamydomonas applanata | reverse complement strand
ACCCCCCCCCCCCCCCCCGCCCTCAGCTCCCTCCGTGTGCCACAGCGCACCGTGAATGGAAGTGTGATGGCGTGCAGCGGGTAGAAGCGGTACAGGCAGTACCACATGGCGGGGAATGCGCCTGCCTCTGCTGCACCCAGCATGAGCCTCAGGCCCAGGAAAGTGGGCACCTGTGCGCAGGTTGGTTGAGGGGTAGAATGATGAAGCAGGTGGTGGGGTTGTGTGGTAGCAAGGGTGGGGTGAGGGGTGAGGTCAAAACCATAGGGGTCTGGATCCTCGCAGCGTACTGGCGAGACCATCCAAGCGTCACCCCAAAGTACAGGGAGCATGGAACTTGGCATGTGGGGAGCAGTAGGAAATCGTGTAGCCTGTGCGGTCGTTGCTGCAGCTGTGGTGGCATCGGTGGCTGTGGCGGCATCACAGCATCCCTCAGCTCACCATCATCTGCTCAGAATCTTGCAGGCACACCATGCGAGTTCTTTTCATTCCAGGGCGCGCCATTCGAGCTGCCTCCATTCCAAATGCTGCCCAGGACCACCCCAAGCAACCTCTGTGCCCATCGTAAGAGCCAGAGCCTACTCCAACATGCAAAAATGCACGACAATAACGTAACGAACGTGTTGTAATGTACAATAACACGCGCACCGTGGTGAGGACGCAGAAGGATGTAGCGACCACACCCCACACAATCACGATGCCGCCGAGCCACAAGCTGGTGCCCACACGCAGGAGCGCCAGCTGGCTCGGCACCATGCACACTGAGTAGCCTGCGCGCGCGTGCATGGCAGGCAGCAGCGGCCGTGGCAGTGCCTGCATGGTGGGTGCGCTCCGCCTGGTGCCACGCCAGACACTGGAGGCGCATGCGGGCACGCACGCAGTGCCAGCATGCATTTTGAAGCAGCAGCAACAGCTCATACCAAGGTAGAAAAGGCCTGCCCCAAGTCCATAGATCTCGGGAGTGAAATTGAGATCCTTGGTCAGCTGGATGGAAGCAAATGCTAGGTTGGTCCGGTCGATGTAGCAGCACAGCACCACAGCACATAAGAGGGGGAGCACATTGCGATGGACTTTTTTGATGATGGTCTGATCATCCGCAGGGGAGTGCGGCAAGTCCGTAAACTCCCCATCCAGCTCTTTATCAGATCGCATAATGTCTGTTGATACGGAGGGTTGACTACATTTTGTGCAACGTTATTTCTGCTGCCAGATCGAGGCCGTTGACCCGGAAAAGTGAAAACACCACACAAACCACACAAACCACCCACGCTTACCTGGCGTAAGAGCCGCCGAGATGCATACGTGTAGCTGCAGTCACTTCGCAATTCGTACGCCCGATGACAGTCAAACCCTGATTGGTCATGATGCACAGCCTCACCGCACAACGCAATCTGCATGATGAAGCGTTGTAATTGCACCAGCACGGCTCCCCTATGTCCATCTTGGAAGGGGCTGTCGCCAAGCTGGTGCATGCACTCCTACAGCTAAGGCCAGCTGCATGCGGGGCGCCATGTCAACAATCGGCATGGTCCTCAACACTGGTGGTCCTTGCTGCGCCCTGCAGCAGGTAGGTGCCCAGGCTGCTGCATTTGCATCTCGGCTGCGGCCCAGCATAGTGTGCAGCTGCGAACGCGCTGTGCATGCCCACCTATGACATGGGCGGAACTTTGGGCTTGAGCTCGACCCTCAAGCCATGGTTCCTGCGTAATGCTGCAGAGCGGCAGGCTGCGAGGCGGTCCAACGGCTGGCAGGGGCAGGCGCGCAGCTGTCTTGCACAGCACCAGCAGTCACTGTTGATGCTGCCAGCACAGGCGGCAAGGCTCGGCCGCCCGCCAGACATGACATGACTGCCCCACAGTGCCAAACCGTGCAGCCAGGCCTGCACCTGCACAGCAGCCAGCCCGCCTTGCCCACAGGTACGCACAACCAGGGCTATTCCCTTGGCAGCTGCTCCTTTTCTGCAGCCAGCCAATGGACCAGGGCGACTGCTCGCCACATGGCGAGTGTGACGCGTGAGCCCCGTCTTGGGGTTGGTGACACAAGCCACAAGGAGACAGCAGCAGGCGCACCTCATCCCTCCTCCTCAATTCCCCCCTCCTCCATCCCCTTTTCCTCGTCCGCCGCCGCATCCTCCTCCTCCCCCTCCTCCTCCCCCTCCTCCTCATCATCATCATCGTTAGCAGCACCAGCAGCAGCAGCTGTATCCTCAGCATCACCATCACCCCCCTTGCAGCGGCCAGCACATGAGACAGGCGTGCAGCTGCTCCACCACGTGCAGTCAGCCCTGAAGCAGCCGAACGCCCTGGAGGCCGCGATTGCAGCTGCTGGCAGCGCAGCCAGTGGCGGCAGCCCAGTAGCTGCCGATGGCAGGGGCAGTACACACAAGTGGGCTCCTCAGGGGGAGGGAGCTGCCAAAAGCGCGAAGGCGCTTTTCTATGCCGCCAAGAAGCTGGAGCCTGGGCAGCGCAAGGATGTGTTATCATTCTACCTGGCTGCCGGTCTGCCTCACATGCACGGTAGCCAGCTCATGGACATGCTTTGGGAATGGAGGACCCAGGTAGGATTGAGTGGTTGGATATGGATTGGGAAGACCGGTGAGAGTCCAGTGGATGCTTGTGTTGCTGCACAGGTTATGAGTACAGTATGAGTACAGTGTGAGTTCCTCACTCACGATGTATTGCTCACGTGCGCTGCCTGTGCAGGGTGTAGAGCTGGATGCCAGGCTGATGGAGGGCCCCGTTCGAGCTCACATCACATCGTACCTGCTGGCCAAAGGCCAAAGGGCCCAAAGCTCAAGGGAGGGGCCGGCAGCATCAGCAGCATCAACAGAAACAGCAGCTTCAGCAGGAACAGCAGCATCAGCAGCATCAGCAGCATCAGCAGCATCAGCAATATCAGGAGAATTAGCAGCATCAGCAGTATCAGCAGCAGAGGATCCTGCATCGGATGCAGATGGGCCGCGGGAGGTGTCCCCAGGCCCACCCAGCCATGGCAGCGGTGGCCGCACAGGCACGCGTCTTCAGCTGTGGCAGGCCACAAAGGCGCAGCAGAGGCTCAGACGGGCGTGCAACGTTATGGATGCCCTTGGATCCCCAGGGGATGGGGTGCAGGCCCTGACTCAGCTCGCCGACCGTGTGGCTGTCCTGGAGGCACGTGCACGTATGGCGAGCATGGGCAGTGGCAGCATGGCCGCCGCAAGCGTGGCCGGCGCCGACACGACTGCAGCAGGCGCGGCAGCGGCCAGCACTGGCGCGCCCCAAGTGGCCGGCACTCATGCGTGCCACGGCGACTCGTCCATGCCCCCCCATGTCGGCTTCAGCATCGTCCTCTTAGATGAGCTGGCAAAGCATGGCCGTCCACAGCTGCCCCTGGCTGCCGCAGTGCTGGCCCGTATACAGGACGCTGGTGGCACAGGATTGGCTGCGTGCGTTGAAGCAGCCTTCTTTGAGGTCCCTCAGCACCTGGTACCTGCCCATGGCAGCAAAGCGGGGCAAGCTGCTCGGCATGAGTACGCAGTGGAAGCGTTGTGGGGGGCAGCCCGCGCTCTGGAGACGGCATGCAGGCACCTGGATTTGGCTGGCCGGGGCATCACACAAAGGGCAGGGCCCCAACCAATGAGGACGGAGCTGCTGACAGGGGCTGCACAGCAGCTGCTGCGGCTGCACCAGGACGTACAGAGGCTGCAGCCTATTCAGCCGGCTGGGGGTGCCCTCCTTGCGCCTATGGGAGCAGCGTCCCTTGGTGCTGCACAGATGCACGACCCCCACTCCCCCACGCCCCTGAAGCAACCCTTGGCCGAGTCTGTGGTCCGCGCACGGGTGCAGCAGGCGCTTGAGCACGCACAGAGGCTGGACGGCTTCCTGCACGTCCCTAGCCTGCCCCCGCTGCTGCAGCAGTTCATCGCTCAGCCTGCGGACAGCTTACGAAGCAGTGCTGGCGCTGGGGCGGCGGCTGCTGGCAGCGCGACGCAAGGAACCCAGCTCACACCAGCTGCAGGGCCAGCTGCAGGCCCCAAGGGTCCCAGCCTCAAGCAGCCAATTGTACTTCAGCCACTTGTACTTCCAAGTCTGACCACAGAGCAGGGAGGCAGGAGCGTGCCAAGGGCGGCCTGTGACAGGTCCAGACAAACAGCCTCAGGCAGACAATCGCCAGCAAAGCCACAGGACCAGTCGCAGCAGCAGCAGGAGCAGGAGCGACGGCAGGAGCAGCAAGCGCAGCAGCGGCAGGAGCAGCGGCACAAGCAGGAGCCGGAGCAGCGGCACAAGCAGCAGCCACAGCAGCTACAGCAGCAGCCAACTCGTGTTCCTCCATCAGATCTGATATATCAAACCCAACCAACACCTGATGCGACGGGCCCCAAACAGCCCACCACTGCCACTGCCACTGCCGCTGACAAACGCCATGCCAGCCCCAGGCATGCAGACGCACACAAGGCCTCTACCACTCCCTCCGCCCCAAGTACCCTGCGCACCCGTGAAGCCGGGCCCCCCTCCTCCCCAGCTGCTTCTGCCACCAGCAGTTCTCCTCGACATGCACCGAGGGCAGCGTTGAGGTATGGCGGTAGCACACCGCCGCCGGGCAGTCGAGTGCCGCAGAGGCTGCTGCCATCAGCACGCAGCATCCCTGTGCGTCGGCCACCCACCTTTCTGGCAAAGGTACAGCCTTGCCTGCTGCCTGCTGGCGTTCAGTGCATGCTGTGTGGGGCTGCTTTGTAAACGCTTGTTGCGGTCGTACACAGATGCACTGCATGCCGGCTGTTGTGACAAGGAATGGCAGCCTTTCTGCTGGCAGCAGGCTTGCCACACACACCTGAGCCATGCCGTGTGCCACGCGAGCAACTGCAGTACCACCACTGTTCTTGTACAATATATTATATTGTACATATCATTATATATATCATACAATCATGCTGTCCTGGGCACTAATAAGCCAGCTCGTCCTAGGGTCATCCTGAGCATCTGTCTTGTTGTGCGTGTCACGGAACGTACTGCTTCTCAAAACAGCTTCTCAAAAGCCTGCGGGCGCCCTGCGCCCCATCTACTTTGGCATATGCAGGTCGTGGACTGGGCCACTGCCATGACTCTGGGCCTGCCTGCAGAGATTGTGGGCATGCACCAGAGTGGCCTGGTGGCCGCTGCCAGCGCAGCACTCGCACGCATCGCGGCCGCAGGCCCGCCTGCCGTACCGCCTGTGTCACCTGTACCGCCTGCTGTACTGCCTGTACCGCGTGCGTCGCGTGTATTGCCGCCGGCATCAGGGGCGGTGCCACCATCCCCAGGTACTGAGTCTGCACCAGCAGCCGTGCAGCAGCAGCTCTTGACAACTGATGGAGCAACGCGGGTGCAGCCTGCTGCAGGCCCCCCTGTTGCTCCAGCTGCGCTGGAACGGTTACAACCTGGCCCCCCTGCGTTTCCACCTGGCGTGTCGCGGGCCCCTTTGCCGGCTGCTCCAGTGCGCCGCCTGGGTGCGGCGCGGGCGTGGGCCGAGGTCTCCGGCGCTGTGCGTGCGGCAGCACACCCGCACAAAGGCAATGAGCTGCTGCTCCTGTTGCTGGGGGACGCAGTGGTGGGTAGCCTTGTGGGGTGTCGGATGTGCCTTGCAGTGGGGATGTTCCTTGGTGTGGGGATGTGCATTGCTGTGGGGATGTGCCTTGCTGCGATGCCCTGCTGTGACGTGCGTGCCGCTGTGACATGGCACTGCTGGGACAATGGCCTGCTGGGACAATGGCCTGCTGGGATATGGCCCTGCTGGGACGTGCCGTGCTGGGGCGTGCCCAGGCCTGAGGGTCTGGCATGGGCTTTGGTTTGCACTTGAAGCTGGGATTTTGCAACTGCTGAGCATGGGCTGCTGGCCTGGAAACTGAGCCCCTGCACATCATCATCATGCTGTGCCGGCAGCCAAGGCTTGCATTCACTCACTGCCCCACTCCCTGCGCACCCCCTGCACCTGCACCTGCTCGCAGGCCGCCCAGCCCGTGTGGCTGCAAGTGCAGGTGGCGCAAGTGATGTCAGACGTGCTCCATTTGAAGGGCCCCGGCCACGAGGCAGACACCTCTGCTCGCAGTGGCCAACCTCTGGATGTGAACGCGAATGCGAATTGTGTAAACGCACGCAGCGCACCTTCACGCGTGGTAACTGCTGCTAGTGAGAGGCGAGGTGCCAGAGGTGCACTCCAGGTCACACAGCCCCAGCTCGAGCCTGTGCCAGCGGAAGAGCTGCCCAGGGAGGTTCAAGTACAGCTGCCACTCATGGAGGACAAGCCACCCCCTTCTGGACCCAACTGCATCGCGTTCAGGTAAGAACCCTCCTTTTGGATGCACTTTCTCAGCACTTTGTCGTTGTTTTGCAGTGCAAGCGCTGCCTTCCCAGTGGTGCCTTGGAGCCGACTCCCTTGGGCTTCCGTGCTGCAGCGTTTGCTGTGCCCAGGCGCTGAGTGCTTGACAGACAAAACTGTTGCTCCGCTTAGCAGAAAGCACGCACGTGTGCACACTCGGTGGCTTGACCAGAAGATATGATGCTCATCTTCGTAGGCTTTGTGATGTTGTGTGGAGTATGGCGGTGTTACTTTGAGCATCGGTGTTGCCTCATGATTGCCTAGATGCTTCCCCAGCAATAACTGCTGATGTACCGCCTATGTACTGCCCATGTACCGCTGACCTGCACTTGTACTGCAGGCGGGCTCTGAATCATCTGGAGTACGCGTGCCTGGGGGATGCTCTCACGCCACTCACCCTCGAGCAACTAACTCAACTGACAGCCCTGTACGCGTCCCCAGCACATGCACACCGCCGCGAGTTATTCAGGTGAGCGTAGTGTACAGCATGCAGGGCCACCCCATGCAGGACCCCTGCCTCTGGCTCGCACATTGGCACACGGTGCCCACGCCGCACTGCCCCCAAGCACTGCTACTTGCCTACCCTGCATGCCTGTGTGAGTGCTGTGTTGCGCACACTGTGCCAGCCAGTGGTTCGTGTCAGTAGAGCCTTACTCCCAAATATGTGTACAAGGAAACCCCATCGTGGAAACCTTGAACTTCACTGCTGCGTGCCTGTGGTGTGGATGGGCCTCAT
Source organism: Chlamydomonas applanata (assembly GCA_001662365.1). Taxonomy (NCBI): domain Eukaryota; kingdom Viridiplantae; phylum Chlorophyta; class Chlorophyceae; order Chlamydomonadales; family Chlamydomonadaceae; genus Chlamydomonas; species Chlamydomonas applanata. Next base: position 31,277 of record BDCZ01000271.1, on the reverse strand, counting down.
GTGACAGGTGGCTGCACAGCCGGCTGCTGGAAGCACTGAGCTGCTCGACAACACCAGAGCTGGGGCACACAGTGGGCTCCTTGCTGCACTCTCTAGACAGATCTGGCTCAGAGGTTAATCGCTGGCTGTTGGAGTGCTGTATGACTCACCTGCAGCGGCTGGCCAAACAGCGCCAGGTGCGGTGGGGGCAGCAGGGGCAGCCTCGCTATCTGGCTAGGCTATCAGCATGCTGCAGGCCCTTACAGTACACATTTCAGGGCTTGGGATGTTGCTGTTGTTGGGATTTGCCGGTCCCTACGGCGCAGTCGCTGCCCTGGGGCTAAAGTAACATGGTGGCATCGTCCAGGCCTGTGTGTTGCCTGATCTGGCAGTGCATACCCACATGTATCTGCAGGAGGGAAGGTGCGGTGCGTGCGCTCCTGCCCGCTGCCTGCTGCCCTCTACTCTGCACCCAATCACAGCAAACTCGGCAGCCAGCACTTACTGCACGCGGCTGCCAAATAAATATATGTATATATGTAAATATATTTATATACGCACACCCGCTGCACACACCCGCAGCTGACGCAAGGCGCGTGGGCGGACCTACTGCCTGTACTGCTGCGTGCGGCAAGGCGGCTGACTGGCCAGGAGGCTGATGAGCATGCAGGCACCCTGGGGTCTGGAGGCAACCGGCAATCCACGGACGATGACCGGAGTACAGGGGGGCTGCCTCTGGGCATCGGCACCCCTGATTTGGCAGGTGGCACGGCCCGGGTGCTGGACTCAATGGGGGTAGTCACACGCTCTCTGGTGGATGAGAGAGGCCCGCAGACGCTGCTGAATGTTGTGCGGCCCGCACTTGAGCAGGAGTCAGCAGTGCTGCTGGCCCTGCCTTGGGGGGTGAACCTCATCCAGCGCTGCTTGGATGGTATCTCAAAGAAAAAAATCCCGGCCTCTATCCATCTCACCCTACTGCAGCTGCTGCTGGACGCGGGGCAGCGCGACAGCTACACAGCGGCAGCAGCGGCAGTAGCTGCTGCTCAGCAACAGGCTGGGAATCAGGCTGGGGGCTGGGGGTGGCGCTACGGCGGTCGCGGTAGTAGCCTTCCCAACATTCAGGCCCAGAAGTGGAGGAGCAGGGCAATACACGAAGTACAGGGCGAGTGGGCGGTAACTAATTGGGACGCAGCCGCAGTGAGAAAGAGGGAGAGGGGGGCGGGTGGCGGCGGAGGCAGCGAGGCGTTTGAACGGTTCAGGGAGCTGCTGCGCCAGTTGTGTGACTTGCTGCACCAGCGGCTGCCTCTACTTTCATCAGCTGAGCTTATTGAGCTGGTGCGGCTGGTTGCAGGTGCCACCAGCTCCCAGGATGCCGGTTTTGGAGCCGGCAGTAGCGGTGGCAGTAGCGGTGGCAGTAGCAGCCGCAGTGGCGGTGGCAGTAGCGGCAACGGGCCACACAAGAGTGAGGAGGGGCAGCAGCTGCTGGTAGATGTGCAGACCAAATTGGCAGGGCCCCTGGCAGGGGTCATCCAGGACCGCTTCCCACGTTTTGCTGCACCACGACTGGCAGCACTGATCGTGGCGCTCATTCGGCTGCCACCAGCCACTCTCGTGGTGCCACCAGGTGCAGCTGCACAGGGCTTGAAGCCCGCACCAGCTGGTCCCACCACCTCGCGAGCAATCTTGACACAGCAGCTGGGGCTGTGGGCCCAGCTGACCCATTGGGGAGGGGACACCCTCCCGGGGGGGGTACCCAAGCCCCAGCCTCAGTCCCAAGGCTCCCTCGCACACCTGGTGGGGGCGGTGCGTGTACGGCTGCTGCAGCTGCTTCAGACCGCGGACATCCACATCGTCTGCTTAGTTGCAGAGGAGCTGCGGGCAGGCCGGCTGGTTGGTAGCACTGATTCAGACCACAGCACCTCCGGTCTTGGATTGCAGGATAGGCAGGGCTCCTACACCAGTGGCGGCGTGGAGGACAGTGGTGGGGCTGCGGATGTGGTGGGAAGGCCCAGTGTTGCAAGGGTGGCCATGCCAGGTGAGGCTATGACAGGAGAGTTGCTGCACGGCCTGTTCAGTGCTGCCGAGCGGTTGCTCGCTCCACCGTCTGCTAGCGGCCCTGACGCGGCATCAGGCACCAGCCGCGTCGTACCGCGGCACGCGGCAAAGGCGTCACACCTTCTGTCCAGCTTCTCACGCGTGGGGCTGTACAGCCCTGACGTGTACCGCCTGGCGTGCAACCGTATTGCCGAGATACTGGCAGCTGCATTGAAGCCGTGGGGTCAGGGCGCTGGGGACGAGCAGGCGCTACACCAGCCTGGGGGTAGGCTGTGTCAAGTGCCATCTGTGCTTCTGCCAGGAGGCCCGCTTGCTGGGGACAGACTTGTGGAGCTTCTGCGCTCCTTGGGGCGGGTGGGCCACAGGGACCCTGTACTTGTCGATCTGGTGGCGCGCGCGCTGGCGGCTGCGCTGGCGGTACAGCTGGAGCGGGAGGGGGGCAGTACAGGCGATACAGGAGCGAGGATGGTGGAGCAGGAGTGAGCGTGAGAGTGAGGGAAGGGGGGTTGTATGGATCTGGTCACAGGTGAGAGATCACGAGCTGCCATGGGCACGACAGGGGGCGTTGATCGCTTGTGGGTGTGGCCTGATGTACTACAGCAAAGGAATATATGCATATGTGCATGAAAGAGCCTGAAGACAAAGGGGCGAGTGGGCACGGGAGAACGCTGGCAGCCAATTTCATGGGAGGCAAGAAAACAAGCCAGTGGTGGATGGAGCGGCCGAGTGATGCATGATAAAGATATTGTACACAGTGCACACAACAATTCTGGACACAACAAGCCATAAGCTGACCAGAATAAAAGGCTCGGATAAAAAGGAGTAGACCAAAAGGACCCAAAGGCTGCTCTTGCTCATCATGGGCCACGGCAGTGTGAGGCAAGCATGTTACATGCTCAACATCCTTTGCTGAAAACCTTTCGCTAGGCCAGTTGCACAAATTCATGGCTGCCCTACCCCTCCTTCTCTACATTCTCAGATATGGCCCATATCTGCAGGCATCAACAGGTCACAGAGCTTGGCATCAAGAGTCACGATCACAAGACAGCCATTCAACTGCAGATCTTGGCCACATCATCACGAGCAGTACATCAACATCACAACATCAGCAAGGATCACACCACGATCAGTCATCTGCTCGATACGCAGGCAAGGTCAGCCCAGGGGCAAGGCTCTAAGGCCCCCTGAAGCTGCAAGCACGCTTGCAAGTACACATGCCGCTGATCACCTGGCAAAGCAATCACCCAAGGAAAGGCAGCAAGCTGGAGGCAGCTGGAAGAAAAGGTGCGGAGCTGCAGCAGTAAGGCAGCTGAAGGGACCAGATTTCCAGGTGATGTTGAGATGAGAGGGAGTGGCTCAGGGACCGGCCATTGCGGCAACGACAGCGGCGGCAGCTGAAGGGTCCACTGCATCCCGCAGTGCAACCAGGGAGCTGAGCGGACCGGACAGCTGGCGCGCTGCGTGCGTCACACAAATCACAGATCACACGTCACACATCACGGCATGACACATAACATGTGGAGCAGGGAACAGGGGCCCAGGGAGGGGGAGGGGGGAGGGGAGGGGGAGAGGAGGGCAGAGGAGCTGGGGGTTGAGGGGTGGCGGGTGATCATCGTTGAAGAGTCAGTGTTCAAGGTAGACCGGACCGACCCTCACAACCAGCCTCTATGCACAGAGGTTAGGATACATGGGTAGGGAGGATACTGTCCATTCCAACCCACCCCACGTCCCCGTGTCTACCACACGCAAACAAACGATGCTCTCCGATGCCATGCATGTACAGCTGTGCACCCACCGCCGTTGAGCGTCCACATGCTAACCATGGTCTTGGCCGTGGCGTCCAGCAGGGCTCGGCCCAGGCCATTCTGGGGGATTGGAGATGTCAGGCCCTTGAACCACTGCGGGGTGCATCATGCATGGTGACAGATTAAGGGGAGCACAGACCTCATCAGCCCCGTGCCACAAGTAGCTAAGGGGGTAGCACAAGTAGCTACGGCTTGGCAAGGGAGTTCCAGCTATTTGCCTCCCAGCCCACCAACCATGCGCTGGTCCCTCCAGTATCGCTGGGTGGCGGCGAGCTAGTCAGTGCAGTTGATACTGTATAGACCCGGCAGATGGCGTACAACCATGCAAGATCATGCAAGATTGCTAGCTCTCTCAGCAGTTGCATGTCTGTATGGCTGCATGCAGGGGGCAGGGCAGCAGCAGGGCAGGCAGCAGGGCAGGCAGCGGGGCAGGGCAGCAGCAGCAGCGGCAGCAGCGGCGGCAGCAGCGGCAGCAGCAGCAGCAGCAGCAGCAGCAGGCAGATGACAAGGCAGCTGTATGAGCTGCTCACATCGTTAGCTGCCTGGCCGATGCCCATGGTGTAGGCACTGAGGGGCCCCACAGCGCTCTGCGTGCACGGCAGCAGCACACAACACGGCTGGCACACGAGCACGTGATCCCAGCAAAAACATGTTGAGCAGCTAGCAGCTCACTCTTTCAAGCTAGCAGAGCAGAGGATGTGCGATTGCATGCTGAGGAACGGCTATAGGCCATCGAGTCTTAGGTGGATGAGGCCCTGAGCCCACAGCAGTGGTCCATTCACTTCCGCTGGCAAAACACCCTTCCGGCCTAAGCAGGCAACTCACAGCCAGCCAATCGCCAGCCGGGCCGCGCACACGGGCGTTGTCTGGGATGTAGGGCAGCAAGGACTTGAAGCCTGCAGCCCGGATGTGTTCAGATCAAAGGAAAAATCGCTAGGAGCCAGAAATGTTTTACTTTCAACTATCAAGTAGGATTTGTCAGGGAGAGGTTGTGGGTGGGCACTCGGCTATGGCAGGCAGTACGGATGCAGACACATCTGTGACACGCCATGTTATTATTATTATTAGGCAGTACGGATGTGGACAGGAGGGCCGCCCGTGCATGTGCACGGCATGCAGCGCAGGTACAGAAAGCACTGGCAGGCGTGCATGCAGTACGGCAGTACACTAGTGACTACATGCAGTACAGGCGTGCGCGCAATCAACGGGACACACAATACAGTGGACATGCAGTACAGTGGACACGCAGTACAGCGGCACACGCAGTACAGCAGTACATGAGGCGTACCGGCACCCAGGGCCTTGCCAGTGTCTGCTGTGAGCTGGCCCGCGGCCTGGGCAGCAGCCAAGGGGGAAGTGACCAGCAGGCCCCCCACACGTAGTGCCTGCTCCAGCAGCTGGGGGAGGCCATTGGGGGCTGCGCAGCACACAGTGTTGTATCGCTTGTGTGGCTGACTTGTACGGCCTAGCAAAGTGTCGCGAACAGACTTTTATAGAATTCAGAAAGCTATGGCACGGGCCACAATTGTGTGGGCATTGGCATGCACTTGTGCTGGTACGTGTGCGGAACGCGAGTCCCCACTGCGCAAAGGGGACGTGTTTTACCCACATCGTCGTATTCGTGCAGTGTGCGTCGGTTTCCCTGCGCTGGCGCTCAGTCCATACAAGGCCCACTACACTGGCTTGGTCCTCTAGTGATGGTGTTTAGATAACGACTGTTAGGCTCCGGCATGCAGTCACATCTGTGACACGCCGTGTTATTATTATTAAGGCCCACTACACCCACTTGTGAAGGGCGTCCACACATCCTGTATGGCGCCCACGACAGCACCAGGTGCAGGGGTCACAGACCTCAGCTTGTCCAGTGCTACGCCAGCCTGCAGCGCAGTACGTGGGGGAGTCCATGGGAAGTACATGGGGCAGTACATGGGAAGCAAGACCCGCTGTACGCCAGCGGTACGGCAGCAGCACACAGTAGTACATCACCAATGAAAGGGATATGCGGTACATCACTTCTAGAGGGGTTATTGATGAGGGCAATGGCATGAGGAGCCCAAAAACTTGGTTGGGTTTAGGGTTAGGATCCAGGGGCTAGGGTTTCAGGATGTAAGAGCCTACCCACCTGTTTCACAGGTGCTGCCAGTGCGGCCACTGTGGCATCAGTTCCCAGGTTGGCCAGCTCCAGCTGAGGGGGGGCACATGCGGTACAGCGATACAGCGGTACACAGTCACCTCAGCACAGTACAGTAAGTTTTCTGCCACCATGTGAGAGTGCCCGCCCTGCCCTAGCCTAACCTGACCTGACCTGACCCGACCCCACCCGACCCCACCCGACCCGACAGGACCCGACCCTCTTGTTTTGAGCACCCAAAGTGACCTGCCCTGCCCCCGCCCAGATCTGATCTGATCTAATCTACCCGGCCCTCACCATCACATCGTTGTTGGCCTTGAACGCGTCACCCAGCAGTGACTCGAACTGTGAGAACTGGTCGTCCAGCGCGGCGGTCAGGGTGTTGGCACCCCCACGGGTGCCCTGTGGAAAACGGCAGGCAGCATGGTACTTAAGGTACTTATTCATGAGGCGCATGGAGCAGCAGACAGCATGCAACTTGCATCGCAGCATGAGATGGATGCAGCCATCAGGGGCACGCGTGCCGGGCCTCGCATGACACATGAGACATCCCACCATGCCACCATGCAGTGGGGTGGGCGGCATGTGAGCGGGTGGGGGTTCACAGATTGACACATGCATGGCGCATGTGGCGTGCGCATGGGATTGGATGCCACATGGACTCAATGGTTCAAGTACAGACATAGGGATGGCATCAAGGGATGCACTGCAGGTTTTGTGCCCTGCTGTACATTGCGGTACACTGCGGTACATTGCAGTACATTGCACGTACCACAGCTGCATCATACACCAAAGCACCCAGCTCGTTGCCAACCCCCAGCGCCTTGGCAAGGGAGTCACCCAGTGCACCTGCAGTAGAGCACAGTTGCACTCGCATGAACACGATGCAGACAGGCCAAAAAACTATATCTCATATATATATATGCGGTCGAAGGTACTGCCAACGTGGCCGGCAGCAATGCATGCAGGTTACAGGGGGGCGCTGCTGTGCATGAGCGCTGTGCACCTTTAATCAGGCACCACTGCGTGGATGTGGAATGTGAGGCGCGCACAACTTCAATTGCTCATGGACCCTGGCACTGCCAACCTGCCCAGGCTCCAATAATAATAACACGGCGTGTCACAGATGTGTCTGCATGCCGGAGCCTGACAGTCGTTATCTAAACACCGTCACTAGAGGACCAAGCCAGCCTCAAATACCGGGAGCCGCCCCACGACAGCACCTAGCACCCTGTTGGAAGCGAGGACCGCAAAGGTTAGCAGCTGGCCGACACACCACCCAGGCTCTGCATGCAGACAAACCTGTGGTGACCTGAGGTGATAACCTGATAAGCCGTGTTAACTTTAGTAAGCAAACTTCCCCCAGTTTCACTCACTCAGGTTGTCAGGGGATGTAAACACTGCGGTGCCTGCAGACAGCGGCCCGGCCTTGCGCACGTCCGACGCAGCTGACACCAGCTGACCTGCACGCATGGGTGGAGCGGCGGGGATGACGGACCTGTTTAGGGAACCGTTCACATCCTCGCGGAGCCGTTCACATCCACACAGCTTCTGATCGATCAGCGCATGGTGCGCTGTGGGTTTGAAGGGCCAAGAGGGCCGCAGGCATGTTGTAGAAGAGGGGACAAAGCCCCCTGACGGCTGCTGGGGCTGGTGACGAACTGTGCTTTGAGTGAAGCACAATGTTGTGCAGGGCAGGATCGTCCAGGTGTAGAAAAGGGTTTGCACCAGCGGCCAACCCATACATGCAGGGCAGCCAGCAGCCTGGAGGAGTTCCTGTTCAGCTTTATAAGTACAGAGGCTTGTAGCTACAGAGGTTTGGAGTGTAGAACAGTTTAGCAATGGGAAGCTTGCACACCTGCATTGTTCAGGCCAGCTGCCTTGAGGATGTCACCATTGCCCACACTGCTCAGAGTGTTCAGCACATCTCCCTGCCCGAACCCTGCGAACGGGTGTGGGCAGCACATCGCCAGTGGGATGCAAGGCACAGCACGGGATATGCGTGTGTGCATGTTCTGATTGTGTGCGCGTGTGCCTGTGTTGGGGGGGAGGTGGGGGGGTCCAAGGATGGGGGGGATGCTGCAGCCGGCACTCGGTTTCATGAACAGCATCCACAACGCGCAGGGTCTGCAAGGCAGCCAGCGGTCGCACAGCTTCAGCTTCGTTCAGCTGGGGGACGTGTTGCCCTTCAAGCTTCAGTGATTTCGTTACAGCATGGTGGACGTGCACTAACCCAGGCCTCTCTCACACCACACGCAGAAGGCATGCAAGGCACATGCACACTCGGCACTTTACGAGTGTCTTATATACTCAAGGCATGCCCCTCTTGCATACTCAAAGCACGCCCCTCTTACATATTGGAAGCACGCCTTGCTTACATAATCAAAGCACGCCCCTGTGCCTGACCCACCTGCATCCGTCATGCTGTTCAGGAACTCCGTGATGGAGCTGGGCATGGCTGGGAGGTTTGGGAAGGTCAGAGAAAGGCCGGCGATGCCATTGCTTGCATCGTCAACCGCCGCCTCAGCACCCTATACGCAAGCCCAAGGGTGGCATCAAGTGAATGTGGGGTGCACACAGCACGGTGCGCCTCCACGCGGGCCGCTGGCTTAATGTAGTAAAGAGCGCATGGCAGCTGTTGGTTCATACAGAGCGCATGGCAGCTGTGGGTCCGCAGCCGTGTGAAGCCATCTTGCCTGTTTCCAACTGGCCTGTCCCCTACTTGGCCTGTCCCCCAACTGGCCTAATGGAGGCTGCGTCTCATGAGCGTGGCAGCTGGGCGAGGGACCTGGCCTCTGCATCCATACTCTGCTTGAGCAAATGCCCCCCCTAGCGGCTAGGACGCCACACCCACCTTGAACCAGCTGGCCGCCAGCCCCACCAGCAACAGCACCACAACAGGCCTGCTGCTTGCGCCTGTGCCTGCCATGTCTCGTGCGCAGGTGGATGCGGGAACTCAAGGTTTTGAGGTGGTATACGTGGTTGGTCAACGTGAACGCTCCAAGTGCTGAATGTCCGTGCCTGCTTCCTTGATGTTCAGTGTTTGAGTGCAGGGAATGAACAACTTGTGGAGAGCACCGTGGCGGCAGGTTAAGTCACTGGAATGTGCTGTGCACGCTTTGACAGGTCCTGCCAGCTGCATGGCATGCGGTCGATGCCTGGGAGGCTGCGCATGGGAAGTGCCATGAACTTGCATCGGAACATGGCGTTCCGCACGGCCGAACGCAAGATTTTTCAGCAAAACATGGGTCACAGCTGAGTGCGAAGAGGGTTGTTTGGTCCCCTTGGACTGCGAGGATGTTGTTTAGGCAGCAAGAGATGAGAGCATGACGTCGTCGTAAATGTATTGGCGAGGGCCAGGGTTAGATCAAAGCTTTTCCACTTCGGGTTTTCATTTGCAAATGCTGGCATAGGAGCTTTAGGGATGGACGTAGTGTTGCAAGCGATCCAGACGCTCCAGGCACCAGGCGCCACCCTGGACCAGCGTCGCCAGGCAAACGATTACTTGGAGCAGGTATTGCTGTAGAGCACTTTAAACTTGCTGCACTGATCAGATACAGGACCCGGTAATAACTGATCTTCACTTGTCTTTGCGCAGCTTAAACGTGGCGATGCGCACACGGCACTCTCCATTTTTGGATCACTGACAGCCCCCAACCTGCCTGTGGAGGCGCAAGTCGTGGGGTACACTGTGCTGACTGACCAATTGGTGAGTGCTGCACGCGATGCGGCCGCAGATCGGGCGTAAAAGGGTTATCTGAGGGTGATTTCGGCTTAAACGCACAGGTCAAGCTTCGGTGGGCTGAGCTCAGTGAACAGGAACATGGGCAGCTGTCGCAAGTGGCATTCCAGAATGTCGGGATGGGTGAGTAAGGCTGCGGCTTCGAGGCATCCCGATGTTGCTGCGCAGGCAGCAGGCATGCAGCATGCATCCTGAAAAGCTTGCATGCGCGGTGTGCTGCTGCCCTACATGAGGCCTGTTGAAGATTGGTGTGCAGCCTGCAGCTGACCATGGCATGGCAGGACGTAGATGGCGATCTGCGCCAAAAGCGCACGTGACCAGCGTGCCTGCCGAGCTAGGGTTTCATGCTGCGGGTGGCTGGTTCACAGTCCCACACCGCTAGTTTGCATAGCGGTGCATGGATGCAACTTGCGTGATACTTGCATGCTGTGCGTGCAGTGGCGACACAAGGCCGTGCAGCGTGGCCTCTGAAGGGCAAGGCAGCCGCACTGCTCAGTGCAGTGGTGCGGCAGCAGGGCGCCGATGCCTACTCTGCTGTCGTACCTCAGCTCTTAGCTGGCGCAGCAGAGGGCCCAGCACAGGTATGGCTTCAGGCTCCAGCATCTTGAGTGCAGGATGCAGGATATGGCTTTGGCTGTAGGCTCTCTCATCTTTGATGCGGAATGCAGGGTATGAGGCTTTCATATAGGCTTTTCATGTAGGCTTTTTCATATAGGTTTTGGCTGGAGGGGGGAGGCATTTCTGGAGGGGTACAGTATGCGGACGGACCCACCGGCCTGGGGGTGGGGGAGCAGGGCAAGTTGTGTCAACACAGAGCGCGGCTGCTATGCACGTGCGTGCGAACAGTACGCCCACCAGCCATCGTCTTCCTTCCATCCTGGGAACAGCAGGGAGGAAGACGCTGGTTGGCAGGCGTACGGTCCAACAGCTGATCACCCTCACACATCCACCATCCCATGTGCTGTGCGTTTTTTTCTGTTGCTCCTGAGCTTGATCCGAGCGCCACCTCTTGTGGGTGACAGTTCCCTGACATCCCTGTAACTGTGCCTCTCTCTCCCCCCCTCTCCCATGTGTGCTGCAGGCCGAGATGGCATGCCTGCTGCTGCACTTCATTAGCGAAGACCTCACCGTGTTTGAGCTGCAGAACGGTGCGTGCAGCGGGCGAGTGGGCACAGCGACCAGGGGCTGGCGGGCACAGTGTGAGCGGCAGGGGGTGGGCACTCTGTGCTCACTGGACACGAGCCCCCTGGGACATGGCTGCTGGGACACAGCCTCAGCCTCAATGGATGCAATGCCTCAAGGATACAACAGCCTCAATCCATACAGCCTTCAAATGGGGCCACAGCCCTGGGCACTAGACAGTGCACCCAGTGATTAGAGCCACCCGGGAGCAGGGGGCACAGCCGTCACCGTGATGGAACTCAGCCCATGATGTAACGCGCATGGGGATGCGGCCACCAGCACCGGCTCGGTCCGCCGCAGCTAGGCCCTCTGTTACTGTTACTGTTACTGTTAGGTTACATGGCCTTCGACCCACGATGGGCCGCTCGCCGTCTCCCTTTAGATGACAACAGCATTGATCTCATCTTGTTTATCTTGCCAATCAGAATCTGGGCCCTCCACATTGGCACACCCATTCACCCCCAACATTGGGGCCGGGGGAAGGGAGGGCGGCGCCCAATCAACTGGTTTGTGTGGGGTTATGCGGGGCCGCTGTATGTCCAATGCACAACGCACCCACGGTATGCGCGCACTCCACACTGCCACAACTCCAATCTCACCCAGAACCCACACATAATCAACACAAACACACACATGCATGCGGCGCCGCAGGTGACACCAAGCGCGCATTCCTGTCCGCCCTCACCAACAGCGTCAACACAGTGTTCCCCTTTTTGTGCGAGGTGGGATGACGGCCCCTGTGGCTGGTGATCATGTGTTGCACAAACTAGTGCGCAAAGGGCGGCATCTGGTGACCGTGCTGGAGGTGCCGCATGGCAGCATGGCAGCTGCAAGCCTCTCTTGGGGGCCACAACAACACCCATGCCGCATCCGTGTAGTCGATCCTTGCACATGTCATTATGCATATCATCATATGGCTGGTTCCTTGGCACACCTGCATCGCCACCTTCAACCCCTGCACCCCAAGTACTTAGCACACCGCATACCAGCGACACCCCGGCGCCTCGACCCTTAACCTTTACCCAACCCCCGAGCTCTGGATCCTCCTCCCACCCGCAGATGCTTCAGCAGCACTTCATGTCCGCCGTCGCGGCGCAGCAGGGCGGGCAGGCCGACGCACTGGCCGCCCACTCTGCAGTCATCTCGGCCTCCCTTGGGGCCCTAGCCACCTGGGTGGAGTGGACTCCCATGGGCCGCATTGCGACATCCAATGTGCTGGATGCGTGCGCGTTCTTCCTCACGACGCCCGAGTTCCGGCTGCCGGGGCTGGACGTGCTGAAGCAGGTGAGTAGATGAGGTGGTGGGGTGTGGGGGGTGGGGATCTGAACGGGCCTCGCATCCGTCACCCGGGGACCCCTTGGTGCAAACCATGGAGCATGCATCTATGAAGGGACCTCATGTGTGAGGGGATCCACGTTTTAAACTCCGCATGGGCAACTTTCCGCAACTTCCCTTTCCTGCCGACCTCCCGGTCCCAAAAATGTACATCGCAAATCGTGACCCCTCCGCCTGAATCCCACGTGCCTAGCTAAGGTTCTTCCACCTTGGACTCAAGTTGTTGAAGGCTCCCCAGCCCTCAAGCCCGGGCGCGCACTTCACAATCAAAACCGCTGTGCCGTGCAGATCGCGGCGCGCAAGCGCACGACCGAGGTGTGGGACGAGTACGCGGGCCTCATGGGGCGAGTAGCTGGGGCACTGCTGGCGCGCACAACAGAGCTGGGCCTGATGGCTGCCCCAGGGCAGATGCCTGCGGCGCTGGGACGTGAGCTTGGGTACGAAGGGGGCCTGGAGGAGTTTGGGCGGCGCGTGGCGAGCGTAGCGGTGTCACTGGCGGAGAACCATGGGCGTGCACTGGAGCATGCGGGGTGTCGGCTACAGGTGCTGCAGCTGGTGAGTGGCGTGGACGGCTGGTGGGGTTCTTTCTCAGGGAAGCGGCGGTCTTTGTTGGAAGGGATTGAGTAGCAGGGGGGCTGGCTCCTGGGCCTGTGGCGGCAAGCCACTGGGGGAAGGTGGGTGGGAGGGGGGGCGTGTGGGTGGGAAAGCAAAATGTTCAAGGGGTCGATTGAGAGGGTGGGAGGATGTGCTGGAACACCCTAAAGCTGTAAATGCTGGGATCTTCATACGATTCAGTGAAAACTTTACATGATTAACGATATTTATTGTCGTGGTGGGCCGAGGCCTCGTGATGATGGTGCGGCATGGGGGGCTGGTCCGCTGCATACAGCTGCTGGTGCTGTGGGCAGCAACACGGCATGTGTTGCACCACAGGCGTGACCAATGCTCTTGCTCTATGTACTGCCGAACCACTGCAAACCCACACGCACCTGACCTACCTGTCTGCCCCCTTCCAGCCCCACCCACCGGCCCCACTCGCTCTCACCCTGCCTGTGCCTATCCAGCCTCTCACTCTCCCCGAGTCAGATACCCTGTGCCTCTCACACTCCCCGTGGATTTTTAATAAACGAAATTGTTTTAAATCTGCCACAAATCCATCCTTCATGCAACCCGCAGCTGCTGTCGCTCACCGCCCACCCCTACCTCCTCCTCTCCACCACCACGCTGCACCTATGGGCCGCCATCCTTCGGGACGCGCTGCCCCCCACCTCCATCCACGCGCACGGCAGCGGCAGCGCAGCCGCCGCAAACGCCGCAGCGGCCAGCACCGCGGGTCCTGCTGGTTCCCCCATGTCACGATCAAGAGAGCCAAGCCGGCCCTCCAGCCCAGCGCCCGGGGGCATGGGCGGCATGGGGGGTGGCCCCACGTCACCGCGTGCGGGGCCTGGGGGGGACAAGGGAGGGGTCACAGGGCCGTTGCCCGTGCCTCAGGATGCGATCCAGGTACGGCTGGGTAGGGGATGGGGCCGGGCTTGAGGATTTTGGCTCTTGAGGGTTGGACTGTTGGTGGCGTGGGGTTTAGGGTTGGGTCACGGTTGTGTTGTAGCTGGTCACACGGGACACGCACTGACACTCACATGAGCCATGCACAGCACGCCCCAAACCGCACGTGTTAGACTGCCCCCGTCGTACAGAACGCCGCACGCTGCGTGACCTGTCCTTTTGTTTGCTGCAACAGTGTTTAAATCATCACCACACAGCGCTCCGCATCCGCTCCCCCTCCCTTCGCAATCCTTCTCTGTATTGAAAGTCTCGCTAGTGTAACGCTATGTTGACTCACCACCTGCTCGTGGTGCCCCCCCCCTCCCCGCTGTTTGTCCGCAGGCGCTGATGGGCGTGCTTGTGGACATCCTGCGCCGCGTGCTGCCCAGCCGGCAAGAGGGCCTCAACACTGGCAGCGGCAACTTTGGGGGCGCGGGGGGTGGCGCGGCAGTGGATGGGAGCACCCAGATGCCCGAGTACTTTGACACGCACCAGGAGTGGAAGGACTTTTGTGTGACTGTGAGGGGCCAGGTGAAGACGGCGCTGCGTACTGCGGCGCAGCTGTCGCCTGAACAGGCGCTGGCGTTGTCGCGCGCCGCAGTGCAGGCGGCGCTCGTGTTTGCGTCACCGGCGGGCGCCGCACAGGCACGGCAGGGTGCAGCGGAGGCGTTGGAGACCGCAGTACACGTGATGGAGGTGAGGCCAGAGTTGAGGGGTATGGTTTGATAATGGGAAGTGAGGCTAGGTGGTCAATGTGACCAGCCTCTTAGGAAGTGAGGAGGCTATGTGGCTTGAAATGAGGGTTCAGGGTTTTGGTTACTGTTACTGTTACGGTTTTGATGCTGGTGCTGTTGGTTTGGCTTCAACACGGCGCATGAACACATGTCCATGCACTGGTGTCACTGCACGTGGACCCCAGCGCAGTGACACCAGTGCATGGACATGTGTTCACCTTTTACATACCCTCGGGGTGGGTTTTGTGTGTGGCGTGTAGGGCCTGTATGGTGGGGAAACGGCGCGTACGTGCAGTCGTGCACAGGGGTCGTGTGTTGGGCAGCTGCTACTAGGCAGCCCCTGTGCGTCGACCTCTTCCTGGCTGCGTGCGTTGGCATACTCGCTATGATGTTTTGCAGCTGATGAGGGAAGGCAGGGTGGAGATGTCCAGGTGCTGTTCCATAGCTACCCCCTCTGCCATAGCCCCTCCGCCCAAGTTAAGCTCACCCCAACCAAGCTTGTACCTCGGCCAAGCTCAGCCCAACCAAACCAATCATAACAAAACAAACCCAACCGGACCAACCAAGTTTGCACAAAGCAAACAAGCACCTCGGTGTCACAACTGCCGCTCCAATTGCAGGGCGTGCTGCCGCCGATATACGAAATGGCGGCTGCTGCGTCCGGGGCCAGCGGCGGGCTGGCAGCCGCCGTCGCTACTGCCGTCACGCCTGGCGCAGCGCAGGTGCCCACATGCTTTGCGTTGCAGGACTGTCGGGCCCGGATTTGGGGGGAGGTTGTAGGGGCTTGCGCTTGGCTGCCTGCTGTGCTGGCTTGACAGTCGGGGCTTGACAGCCGTGGCCTTGTCGCTGGCGTGGTTTTGTTTGACCAAGGGCCCCTAGAAAGGAATGAAACGAATAGAATACAGGCCGAGGCGTGTGTGCTGCGTTCAGCATGGCTCCATGCTGTCGTCCGCGAGTGGCGCTGCAGTACTGTGCAGTAAGCCACATCCTTGCCAGTTGCCAGACGTGTTTGTGTGTGTTGGCCAAACCATGGCGGCTGCACGCGTGGCTGCAGGCGGGCGCTGCGCAGGTAGCTGTGCTGCTGGATGGTGTGGAGGGGCTGGCTAGTGCACTGATGGGAGCTCGCTTCCAGGAGCCGCACCTTGTGACGCTGGTGGGTGTCATTTGGTTGCACAATGTAGGTCAACTTTGAGTGGACCTTCCCAGGATTTGCCGGTCATTAGGATGCATGTGACTGATAGCAATAGGTGCAGCTGGTGGGCGCGTGCTTTGGCCCTGGCTTGCCTGCGTGCCTTGCCTTACTTGGCACCAGCTGCTTATTTTGGCAACAGCTTCTAGGATCACTGCTGTCAGATGCTACACTATCATGGCCCTTAAAACCTCTGACCCTGAAGCTAACATCCCTCTGTGCCCTCTGCCCTGCCATGCAGCACGCGCGCGGCCTGGAGACGTTTGGGCGGCTGCTGCCGCAGCGGCCAGCGCTTACGGCGAGCCTAGTGGCAGCTGCCCTGGACATTATGGCAGCCATCCCCCTGGAGGCCGCGGGCCAGGTGGGCATGTTCATGGTTTGAAACAATGCATTTACCCCAGCCACACCCCTGACGTTCCCTGGGTACACCGTGCGCTGCACGGGTTGACGGCCCCACGTGGTGCTGAACAGTGGAGCAGATGCTTGTTGAAGGACTATACTGACGTGTGTTACAATGTGTGATCACGCTTTACTTAGTAGTTTGTTATATAATATGTTGTGGTTGCTGAAGGAGCTACAGCGAATGCGCGCAGCCAGCACCAGCAAGGGACATGACACATGAGGAATACTATGACATGCATGCACATATGCTGCAGGAGCCCCCACCGCCGCGCGTCACCCGTGAATGGAAGGCTGGTTTTGAGGCGCGTCTGTCCATGGCCAACGCGGTGGTGAACCTGGCCAAGGTGCGGTACAACTGTGGTACAATGCAATACATGCTGCAGTACAATGCAGCACCTGACTGTGCACAGTACAGCGCAGTGCGCAGCACGGGGGACAGATACCACAAGATGGTTGCTGGTGCATTGGCGTATTAGGATGTGGAAGCAGCTTTGGGGCATGCATGTTGTTCCTTGATCTGCTTAGTGCTGCACCGCGGCGTGTTCACGGCCTGGCACGCGCCCCCCATGGTGCACGGCCTCTTGAAGCCCGCGACAGCACGCACCCCCGGTTTGAGACGCCCGGGGCCTGGCTGCATGCCCCGGGCGGTAGGTTGTGGGGTGACAACCACCTGAACAACCACCATGCTCGCATACTTACAATGCCTGCAAGCACGCCACACACAGCACCCCATGCCTTTCTCAATGCGTCCACCAAACATCAGTTGACTGGCAACACTCACTCACGTGGTCTTGTATACTGCTGCTGCACGTGTACTGCCCTTGTACTGCCTGTTGTGCTGTGTCTGTGGTACAGGCGTCCCCAGCTGCATTCGCGCCTCACCTGGTGCCCCTGGCAGACCGTGTGGTGGCGGACTGGGCTGCGGGGCGGTTGAGAGAGGGCGAGCGCGTGCTGCTGTGGGAGGGTACGTGCGTGCCATGTTGCTCAACACGTTGCTCTAGTTGCACTTGGGCTGCGCACCATTTGTATTATGTAATGTGTTCAGTAGCTCGTGCTGCTGTGGGTGGGTACGTGTGTGCCGTGTTGACTGTGCACCGCTCTCCATGTTGCTTGCAATGCACTGGGTCTGTGCACCGCTTCTTGACAAGCTGCTCGTTTTGCAATCGGCCTCATCCTGCGGTGTCACCAGTGCTCCAGTACTCCAGTACTCTAGTACTCCGATCCTCAAGTACGCTAAAGTACTGGACTGCAGTACTGAGCTCCAGTAGTCCAACGAACCTCCACCCCCCTAACACACAGAACACACAAACCACCACCACCACCACCACCAGCCTTTCACCCGCCTTGACCGTGGCCCCCACCACACATTTTGGTTGGCTCGCAGGCTTGCTGACGGCGGCAGCAGGGGGCTCCCCTGGGCTCCTGGGCCAAATGGTGGAGTGGCTGATGGCCCCCATTGCTGCTGAGTGGTCCAGCCCCGCGTGGCACGCGCGGCTGTCAGGGCCAGCCGAGTTTGTGCAGCACTACATGCCTGTGACGGTTGCGGCGCCTGCTGGGCCGACCACCACCGGCGTTCTGCAGGCAGGGCAGGCGGCAGGGACTCAGGTCGGCGGCAGGTGCGGCACCAGGGAGGACTCTGAGCATAGAGCCTGACTCAAAACCACTGAACTGAAACCCTGAACAGGAAACCTGGACTGAAACCATGAACTCAAGCCATGACGGGTGTGGGTGCGGGTGGGTGCGAGGGCAGAGCTTTGGAAGTGAGTGACAGCCTCAATTGAGGCAACCTGTGTGCTTGAGCTGAGCGCCTCACTCCATGCGCTGCGCCATGTGCTCCATGTGTTGCGGGCTGTCGCTGTGGGCTGTGCTGCCGGGTTGCCTTTGATGTGCACCCGGCAGCCTCTCATGGTCCTGCTGCCCTCCTTCGTCACCCCTAGTCACTCATACTTGTTTTTGAAGGACCAGGGCTCATGGACACGGTTCAGTAAAGAAGGCCACAATGGCAAGCAACGGCATGCAGCCAGAGCTGGCCTGTCACTGCACCACACCGGCCCCTTCCTTTCCGTTATTCCATGGTTGCAGGGCTGCGCGCTGGGCGCTGTACCACCAGGTCACTCTGCTGGAGCGCGCCCTTCGCCGCGCAGTGCCGTCCGCACCAGCAGCGGCCGACGGCGCCCCAGGAGCGGCAGCGGCGGCGAACCCGCTGGCACTCCACCTGAGGTGGCTTGTGCCGGGGCTGGCTGCCATCCTGCGGTTGATACATGCCATGGCGGCGGCTGACGCGGCCCGCTCGCTCGGACCACTGCAGGTTCGTGAGCAACTGTATATGGGCCATATTGTACTGCATTACAGGTTTGTGTACAATACAGGTTTGTGGATATGGGTCATATAATCTTGTGGGTTGTGGCACACTCTGCAGGTCTGTTGTGCTTGTCGCAAAGCAACAGCAGCATAACAGTAAGGTGCAGTACACAGTACAGCACAGCGCAGTACAGTGCAGAACTCTACACCACTGTATTGTAATTCATACTTGCAATTACACAATGGCAAACTTACACGGTGCCACGCTAAACCCATTATCACCTCCCATCACAACCGGGGGATCTTTGTCACACCCTGTGATGGGGATCTCTTTGTTTTTTCACACCTGCCAGGGTGTGACCGAGATGGATGAGCTGGAGAAGGCAGTACGGCTGGGGGAGGATGTGGATGTACGGCGACGTGGCGATGGGGAACCACGCTGTGTGGCAGGTGCGCAAGCTAACTGTAGGCACAAGCGCTGCACTTGGTGGGTTTCGCACGTTTGCAATCTGGTTTGAAAACGGGTTTGCAACAGTGCGCAATCAGCTGTGTAGCTGGCGCCCCACGCAGGGGAGATCCTGTGCACGCCAGGAGCCCATGCGCATGCATCCTGTACGCTCCATGCATCACGCCCTTTTGAAGTGACGTTGCGTGGTTTCATAACTTATTATCACCATACCGCCCCCTTGAGTATGCGCTTGTATCTGGGGTCCACCCCATTGCTGCATCGCGGCGTGTTCACGGCCTGGCACGCGCCCCCCATGGTGCACGGCCTCTTGAAGCCCGCGACAGCACGCACCCCCGGTTTGAGACGCCCGGGGCCTGGCAGCATGCCCCGGGCGATAGGTTGTGGGGTGGCAACCACCTACACCCATACACATTCTGTGCAAGCATGCCTCACCCGGCACCTGATGTGTGCTCGTTGCACCTACCAACATGTGTTGCGCCAATCCCAATGTTTGTTGCACCATGGACGGCACAATCCTAACTTGGATAAGCCCTGTAGCATTCAGACCTCCCCTCCTTCTTCCTGCATGTGCCCTCCTTCCCAACTGCTCCTGTTGTGTTTCTCACTCCGCCCTTCCACATCTCCCACCCCCCCACCCCACCCCCCACCCCACCCCACCCCTTGCGCTGCCCTACAGGTGCCAATGTGGCGGACGCGCGCTACTTCCTGCGAGGCATGAGAGAGTGTGCCACCATATCTCTGTCCTTGGCCGCCTCAATAGTAGGGGGAGACACCCTGTGGGGCTCACCAGCACTGGCAGAGGCTGTAGTCACCGCTGTGAGCTCACACCTCGAGGCAGTTGACAACAACCACGCGCGGCTTCTGCTGCGCCACATCGCCACCATCTACACCGCGCGCTGCCCGCCGGCCGCACACGGCCTGTGGGTCGTGCCGCTGTGCCGGGCCCTGATGCCTCACATCGTGGCGCGGCTCACCACCTCATGGGCAGCTGCCACCTCCACCTCCGGCCCAGGGGCACCCAGCACAAGCACGAGTGGTGCAGGCAATCGTATTGGAGCCGCTGGGGCCCAGGGACTGGCCGGCAAGGACGGGTCAGGCAAGCAGCAGACTACGGACGAGGTCGTGAACGACATCCTGCTGAGAGAGCTCACTCGAGAGCACCTCGCATGGCTCGTGGTGCTCACTCAGCCCCCACGTGGGACAGGCAGCGGGCCCAACGGCAGCGGGGGCGGTGCCAGCGGGCAGGCTGGCGGCCACGCGCCGTTGCTGCAGGCCCCGCCCCATGCCAGCTCTGGGAACGGGGCCGTTGGGAGCCAGCAAGGCAGCCAGCAGGGGCCAGGGTCTGGGGGGGTGCAGCAGCACGAGCCGCCGGCTGTGTTTGAGCTAGCGCTGCTGAACTCGGGGGAGACTGCATGTGCGCAGGCCATGGCAGGCAGTGCAGTGGCTGCTCTGAACTGGCCAGATGCTGAGGCTGCCAGCAAGGCCACTGTGGTGTGCAGGTACCTAGCCTCTTTAGGCACCCGGTTGCCAGCTTTGGAGCCGTTCGTGTGCGGCCAGCTGCTGCAGTCATCGGTGTGTGCACTGGCACAGGTGCACACCGCCACGATACAGGCAGACCTGCTGCAGCTGCTGCGGGTGGTGGTGGGCACGTACTTGGGACGGCCCCAAAGTGCGCCACTCGTGCGGGCGACGCTGCAGGAAACGCTGCAGGTGTGCTGGGAGCTGCAAGATCCAAGGCCTGGGGAAAAGGGGGTGGGGAGGGAGGGGGGTGGGCAGTTGATTGTCTGGCTGACTGGCTGGGCCGGCAGATTGCAACGTGTGATGGACCGCATGGGTGTGCTTGCCAGTCACGCCTGGAGCAGTGCAGGCTGTGCATGCTGTGGTGCTGGTGCGATAGCACCCCTTGTGCTATGTTATATGTGGGCATGGTGCCCCTGTTGCCTGCCTGAACAGTCATATCATGGATTTCATCGGCTCTAACCATTCTCGGTCATGATCATCGACTCAATCAAACGCTGACCAAGTCCGTCGTGCTGCTCGCCACCTGCCCACTGTCTCGCTGTGCAGCTGCCACCCGGCGCGCTCGCACAGTTCGAGGCGGCCTTCAATGGCGTGGGTGCTGACAAGGATAAGAAGAATGCCATCAAGAGTCTTGTGGCCCAAGCTGGGGGCGAGGAGGTCCGCAAGCTTCTGGCATCCGTGTCCAAGGTGCAGGTGCCGACGGGGGTGGCCGCAGCGGGGGCGGTGGCGGCGGCAGCGGCGGGTGGACGGCTGAGTGCGGGTGGGGCAGGGGCCAAGGCAGCACGCACGCCACCCAGCCAGGCAGATGCGGACGCGATTCTGCAGGGGGCCATCTTCAACGCAATCTTCACGTGACGGATGGGCAGCTGCACTGCTGCACGACCAGCTCAGGCAGTACAGGCCGGCCTGATGCTGCAGGCCAGCCACACGCTGTATGTAGGCAGTGAGTGCAGGATGCAGGCAAGCAGGGTCACACATGAGACTGGGACGTGAGAGTGTATGGTGAGTGTATAGGTTCATTGCTATGCAGCTGCTGCACAGGCAGGTGAGAGGAGTTGAGGCATGGTCTTAAGAACGTATCAGCTGGGTGGGAGCCGAGGGGTCCAAGGTGTTATCCCCAGTCATGGTTTCCCACAGGTTGCATCGCCAGCGATATGGTTGTTACGAACTCTCGTCCTGTTAAAGCATCGATAAGCGACGCTCCACCGCCAACAAAAAGAAGTCTCTGTGTTGAAGTCGATATGCAAATGCGCCAACAAGCTGGCAAGCCAACAACGTAGCAAACTGGGCAGGAATGGTGGGGATGCTGTTGCTGCGGAGTGGGGGTTACGCCGTCGAGACTGCTGATGAGGCCGCAGCGTCTAAAGACGAGCTGGAGGCCTTGGTCAGCGCCATCAGAGATAGCCAGTGCAGTCCAAGAAATGAAAAACATATCAGTTGCACGTGCCCGTTATCCGTGTCGCCCTTTGAGCGGCACTTGGACCCAAACTTTGCGCACACATGCGCCCGGGAGCTTGAGCACGTCGGGAGACGACGACTCACGGACAAGGAATGGGTGGAGCACTCGTCCAAGTGCCACAAGCTAACTGTGGACGCTGCCCTGTTGCTGTCCCGGACATGGGGTGAGGCCAGCAGCACGGCATCAGCCCAAGAGTGGGCATCCAGCCTGATGGCAGCTGGCTTGGCCGGCGAGGACGGCATACGCTCGCACCAGGCGCGCATGGCGGCCCACTGCCCCATGGGCTGCAAGCACATGGCAGAGTCTGAGGACATCAAGCTCCTCAGCAAAGGGCCCCATGCGCCCATGCAGCACCACCTGCTGCGGACGCACTTTGACGAGCTACAGTTAACCTCCTTGCTGGTCACGTATCTCACACGTGCCGCACGCCGCACGGCCACCTGTCCCATACCCGGCTGCGAGGCGACACACCACCCACTGCACAGGCACACAGGCCTCACAGCCGCTGTGAGCAACGAAGTGTGGAACCCTGTGACCTTCAAGCCCGTCATCATCAGGCTGGGTCAGGATGCCCTACCTCCCAAGATACCATACGATTACCCACCCCTGCCCTACATCACTCAAACAGCAGAAAGGGAGGCAATGGCCGCAGGCCTGCCGCCTTACCCACCAGTCAAAGCCAGCCTGGCACGTTCCGCCAGCTCCAGCAGTAGCAGCAGTAGCAGCTCCAGCTCCTCCAGCAGTAGCAGCAGCAGTAGCGGCAGCAGTGCCGCCGCGGCCGGCAGTAGCGGGCAGAAGAGCACGGCACCACTGTACCGCTTCAGCGTATATGTGCCCAAGACCAAAAAGCCTGCCGGCCCAAAGCCCAACAAGCAGCACCCTGGTGCGGCTGCAGCAGCCACTGGAGGGAGCTCTGGCACCACCCAGAGGAGCATCAAAGGTGCCGGGTGTGTGGCTGGTGCCTCATCAGGCATGCCCACTGCTACTGCCAGCAGTACAGCACCGCAGCACCCGTACATCATGTTCAACCAGGAGGAGGAGGAGGCATGCGAACGGGCCTGGCATGCGCACCTGCTGGGGCCTGGTAGCACCCACTTTGCAGCGCACCCACAACCCCAAACAGCCACGGAGGGTGTGGCACGCACCGGTGCTGCCAGCACAGCCGGTGCCCCAGGGACATGGCAGCAAGGAGCTGGTGCTCGTGCTGGTGGGATCAACGCTGGCAGCGGCGACAGCCGCAACGGGGATGCAGCGGCGAGCGGCAGTGCTGCGCACACACGCACGCTCCTGCTTTGCGCCAAGCATTGCGCGCGGCGGGCGCGTGCCGCGTTTGAGGACAACCGGGCGCAGGTGACTGTTTGCGAATTTGTTTTGCCTGATGACGTGAGCATGTGATGAGATCAGGTGCCAGGGGGTGGGGTTGTGGGGGAGGGGTGTGACAGCCAGCGCCAGGTGGGTAATTTGGTCTAACAGCTGTACAGTTCACCATCCATTCTCGTATCACGCTCGTGGTGAATGTGCACGACTCTCACCTTTCCCTGATGTTCCCTCTGTCCCTGCCACTCTGTGAACAATACAATAACACAAAAGTAGAGCAAGATCAAAGATTGGATGAAAGCGAATGAAATTGAAGCTTGCAAAGAACAACAACGACAACAACAACATGGTGGCCTGCTGCCCTCGCCTGCTGCCCTCGCCTGCTGCCTTCAGATCGCTGACTGCTGGATGCCTGAGTGCGGCATGCGGTGCACCTCAGTTGCCCACCTGTTGGCTCACCTTGCGCACCTACACCATGCGGAGCTGGCGCGCATGGCATGGGAGGAGATCGAGGTGTGGGCGGCAGGGAGGGGTGTGGAGTGAGGAGGGTCTGAGTTTGTAACCTGCAATCACATCCCTGCACACCAGTGTATGGTCGGTAGGGAGCTAAGCAACCATGACGTGTTTGGGGGTTGTCAGGGGATGGTCAGGGGATGGTCAGGATCTAGTGCGGCATATCAGCTCGGTTTACATGAACCTGGAGGGCATTTGCTTGTGCCGAAGCTTAAAGGCAGCCACAGGGATCCAGGTGCATTGGTCAGGGTGTGCGGCCCTGGGTCTGATTATATAAGCCTGGGCCTGATTGTGTGAACCTGTTCCTCCTGGACCTTGCCCACAGGAAGATGCAGGGGATGAGGGTCTGGCACCCCTGGAATGCCCCGCGCCCGGCTGCCCATACGCGTGCAAGCGGGCGCCCCGGCTTGCGCGCCACTTTGCAGCACACCACCGGGACTGGGCTGCGCTGGTCATGTCCCGTGTCGCGCCCGAGTGCGACGTACCGCCGCCTCAACCGAGCAGTACAGGCAGTACAGGCGGTACGGCTGATGTGGGCGGGGCCGCAGCTGGGGTCCCCGCACCGCCCGCAACACGGGTAGTGGTTATGAAGACGTGCTGGCCGCCCGGCTACAAGCCCATCAGTGATGTGAAAGAGTTGCGGGTGGAGGTGGCAGGTAATCCAGAAACTGACGCAGCAGCCGCGTTGCTGGCGGCTGGCGATGCGGCAGCGGCTGCAGCCGCTGCGGGGATGCCTCCGCCGCCACCACGTGCATACCGGTGCCCCGTGGTGCTGCCGCTGGTGCAGCCTCACGCAAGCGGGGCCGTGAACAGCGGCGTGCGCGCCGCTGTACTACCGGCACGCACGAAGGCCGCGCACCAGGCAGTACAGGTGGGCGAGGATGCCACGCTCTCACACCTCATCAATGACCACGTGGAACTGGTGGCAGGTGTGCTAGCGTACGCGGCAGCTGAGGCCTTGGGAGGAGCTGAGGAGGACAGTGCAGGTCTGTCTAGGCAGCAGGATGCATGGGCAGCTGCCTCTTTAGGCAGGTCCAGGACCCCCTCACCAGGGAAGGACAGGGGTGGTGCCAGCAGCCCCCAGGTCGGCTCCAAATATGAGGATGGGGCGGCTGGGCTGGAGGAGGGGGCTGGCACGCTGCGCGCGGGTGTACGCCGCGTGCTGTACAACCGCGGGGACGAAGTGGTTGCTGTGTACCACGCGGCGGTACTGCTGGCGAATGCCGCGGCGGCAGCAGCAAGTGAGCGCGCGGCAGCTGAGGTGGCAGAGTCATGGGAGCAGGCGGGGGACCTTATGGGTTCTGCCGCCAGCCAGCACGGCCATCCGCCTGGACAGGTTGTGCTGCAGTGCCCGTTCGGCTGCTCCTGCCGCTGTGCCGGCAGCCAGGCAGTGGCCACGGCTGCTGCAGCAGTAGGGGGCCAAACATCGCAGCAGCGTCAGCTGCGGGCTGCCACACAGCATGGTGGTGGTGGCGCAGTAGTGGGGCATGCGGATGCAGCGGGCCTGGTGGTGCATTTGATGCAGGAGCACGGGCGGCAGCTGGATGCGCTGGCCATGCAGGCACCTGCAGCGTTCGTGCCGCAAAAGGTTGCAGGTTCGAACCCCACTTGTCATCTCGCTGCCCCTGGGCGCACTGCAGGGCTGCCGCCGGGACTGACCATCACACATGCACCTGGCTTAGGAGTGATTGGAGGCGCAGCGATTGGGGCCGCCCCAGACACTGTTGGGGGCAACTTTTCTTTTTCAACTCCCGCAGCACCCCACCCATCTTTTGGGCTGGATGCAGAGGCGGTGGCGGCGGCCATGCCAGGAGGGCCTGCGGCTGGTGGCGCAACAGGGGCAGCAACACCCACGGCAGCAGCTCCAGCCGCTACACGTGGCCATGGTCTGGTATCTGAGGCAGGGGAAGCTCCCCCAGTCGGCACCCCAGCCAGTGCTAGTGCTGGCGCTGCTACCTTGCCTGCTGCATCTCCTCCTGCCGTGCCTGCACGCAGCTACGGCCTTGACGCAGAGGCAGGCAGTACGGCCCCCAAGCTCGCACCCGCTGCTACTGCCGCTGCTGCTACTGCCGCCAGTCCTGTGGGCAGTACCACAGCAGGCAACGCGACCTCGGGGTTGGCACAAGTACCAGCTGGCTCACTAATGGCAGCCCCAGCAGGTGCAGCTGTGTTGGCGGCCCCTGCAGCAGCCGTTGGGGGCACACCAACCACCCCTGCTCCAACAACAGCCACTGCGCAGCCCCGCGCGTTTGGCCTGGAGTCAGAGGCCAGCAAGGCACCTGTCAGTCCCCCTCCTGTTGCTCCTGTGACACCGTCCCCCGCGAGCGCTGCGGCAGCTGCAGTTGCCGCAGCAACAGCGGCATTAGCAGCGGCAGCTGCAGCACCTCCTCCTGCTGCCCAACCGCCTGCCTCTGTGGCTGGAAGCAGCCCAGCATCTGCTGCTGGGAGCAGCCCAGCTGCTGCAGCCGCGCATGCCGATGGGGCCAGCCCACTGGCCGGTGGGGCGACGTCCTTCCCTGCCACTGCAGCTACGGCTGCAGCTGTAGCTTCCGCAAATAGTGCGGGCGCATTCCCTCCCAAGCCTGCAGTCGCAACCCCCACTGCCCCAGCTGCACCGGCATCACTCACTTTGGCTGCGCCGCCCCCTCCGCCTGCACCCATTGCGCTGCCCCCGCCAGGCCTGGCCGTCGTGTCGGTGCTGGGGACAGCCCCCCCACCAGGGGCGGCTGCTACAGTCTCACCGAGCTCTGGTAGCACCCCCGCCGCAGCCACGGCAGCAGCCACGGCATTGCTGCCCACGGCTGCTGCCATGCCTGTGTCAACCACGTCCAGCGTGCAAGCCTCAGCCCCAGGGAAGCCAGCTGCCACCATCAGCATTAGTGGGATGTCAGTGGCTGTGGCGGCGCCCACAGCTGCAGCTCCGACCCCTGCCGCCACACCTGCCACCATCACCATCAATGGTGTCCCAATAGTCACCTCCTCCCCAACCACAACATCATCAGGAGGAGGTGCAGCCCCAGCAGTAGCTGCTGCACCCCCGGGCGCAGTAGCCGCAGTTTCGGCCCACAGCACAAGCAGCAGCACAGCGGCAGGCGCTGCCCACTCCCGGCACGCTACTGCCGCCACGCCTGCCGCATCTGCTGCAGCCTCCCCTGGCAGTGCAACCGGCAACGTTGCCAGCAATCCCGGCCTGACCCAAGAAGCATCATTGGCTCCTACCACCACGTCACCTGCTATGGCTGGCCCCACCGTTGCCTCCACCACTGTGGCTGCCACACCCACCACTGCACCCCCTGCCGCTGCTGCTTCGTCCCCACAAGCCGGCCCCTCTGCCGCCTCCTCCACCTCGTCTGCGGTCGCGTCTCTGTTTGGCCTCTCATCAGCCTCCAGCGCCGGTGGGCCCTCCAAGTTTGCGCCTGGGCCCGCGGCGTTTGGTGGAGAGTCCACCACAGGTGGGGGCGGGGGGTTCAAGGCATCACAGCCAGTAGCCAGGAGGCCAAAGGATGATGATGATGAGTGGGCACCTGTGGGGTTCTAACCCTGGGGGGTTCAGCATTTGCACATTTGCAAGGCGGTGGTGTGGATCAGACATCACGGCCCCCGTACCTCCAGGCTCCCAGTGCTGTGATGCGTGCTGTGATGAGGTCATCGGGCAGTGCTTCAAGTGCTGCTGCTTAACATAAACGTGTGAATGCGTATGGGTGGTGCAGGGTAGCATGCAACCTGTCCTGGGCACAGAGGGCCACCGTTGGCACACAGGAACTGCATATATACAGGCCATTGCAGCTTGTACGGCACCCGTCCATTGCCAGCAGAGCTATCCCCAGCCGCTCGCAGAATACCAAGGGCCAAGAGTGACCAAATATCAAAAGCGACTCCACGCAGAAGTGTGTTCATAAGCTGAGATATGCTGCGTCTTAGCCACCACATATCGTGCGGTGGCGCTGCCAGCACCTCGGCCAGCAGTGCCAGTGCCCAAAGATCAATTTTTTGTACACCGCAAACTACAAGATGCAGTGCATTCAGGGGAACCAGCCTCCAACCAGCTCGGGTCTTTTCGGTGAGGACACGCAGTGTCAAGGATTCGGCGAGCGCAGCGCTGATCGACACCGCACAATTTGGAAAGGATGGTGCATCCTCACCTGAGCAGTCAGAATCTCCAGTGCAACCAACCAATGAGAGGCCGATTTTGTCAGCCCAGGACGAGGAGGCGCGGCGCCAGCGGCTGTGGAAGGCAGCGATCAAGCTGCCCATGTATTCTGTCGGCTATATCCCGGTACTGGTGAGTAGCAGGGTGGTAAACCCCATGTCACATGCAACGCGCCAGCACAGCATGGCGCACGGCTGGTAACAGGGCGCTGGTCACTGCACCCACAGCTGCCTCTTACCTCCCCCAGCATGAGTGCACCCAGCACACATGCATGCTTGCAGGTGGGGGGCGCAGCGGTGTTCGCCGAGGCGGGCGTGGCCCCGCTTGCACGCTTGGCGGGCTTTGCATTTGCGGCTGTGTGCGTCATTGCATGGCTCAATCTCAGGTACGGTACTGCCGCTACTACAGC
>BDCZ01000270.1:72316-85178 GCA_001662365.1 Chlamydomonas applanata | reverse complement strand
ACTGCTGCAGTGCGCTGATGTGGTCGCAACTGGCTTGGGAACAAAGCATTTGGAAGGAGGAGGTAGGGGGTTTTCAAGGGGGGTTGGGGTGGGGTGGGGCTGCGCCAGGAGTGGGGGGGTTTTCAAGGGGGGTTGGGGTGGGGTGGGGCATCATGCACGTGGGTGGCACCAGTGTGCTGCAGCACCACAGTATGGTGGCACCAACGTGCTGTGGCTGCCGTGTGCTCTACAGGTACTGCCTGAGGACCCGCGGCTCAGCCGGTGGACACTGGCCACACACCAGGTGTGCGTGTGCGCAGGCGGGGGGCCGCAGCGGGGTGTGTGTGGGAGGGGTGGGAGGGGATGCCGCAGTATGTGTGGAGCTGCCTCACGCACGTCAAAGCACCCTGCATCTCCTGGTGCCCTTGCATGCTCACGTCGCCTGGCAGGCCGCGGCCAAGCAGCTGCGGCCAAGCGCGGCCATGTGCAACGCACTGTGTTTTGATAGAAGGCGGAAGCCCTGCAGCTGGTCGTGTGTGCGCGGAACGTGGCTTGCCTGCTTGAGAGTAAGCCACACCACACGCGCCGCCTCTTGCGTGCCGCCTCGTTGCCGCAGTTCGGGCGAGACTGGGAGTTTTCGTGGCTTGCGCGCAACCTGGCGCCCATCAAGGGGCAGAAGATCCACTGGGTGTCAGAGCCTGGCTCCACGTCCATGCCGGGTGCGCTGCATGAGGCAGCGGTGTGTGCTTGGGCAGCTGTGTGCCTGGGCGGCTGAGCGGCGCCGCAGCTGGGAAGATGGGTGCAGCGCCTGAGGGATCTATATATCTGCTCTCAAGGTCCCATTGCCGAGACGTTTTTTTTGTCAAGCTCTGGAAATTCCTGGAATCCCGGGAACCCCAGCACCCGCCGGAAGCAATTACACATACACCATCCCTTGCAGCAGGCAGCTGCGCGCCACAGCCACGCATGACAAGATTGTTATGCACCATGCATCCATGCGTCAAATCCATAGATCCATACGCACACCCAAACACCACAACCCCTGCTGCTGGGCACCCTGCAGGCATTGAAATCGCCAACAAGGGCCAGATCCGTTTCTTCCGCAAGGGCAAGACCACCACCAACATCACGCTCACGATCTCGTACGAGGTCCCCAACGCGCTCGTGCCCTTTGCAAACGTGAGTGCCCGGTGGGAGTTTGCTGAGAGAGTCTCCACTGCATGCACTGGATCCCTGACTGGAAGGGCTAGGCTCCAGCGACGTGCAGTGGCCTGGGATTGTCTGGGGTAGGCACGCGCATGTGTAGGCACACGCATGGGCAGGCACGCACATGGGTGTATTCAGACATGGTAGAAGGTTGCTTGGTGATGGTGCGCGCGCGTGTGTTTGTGGGGGGGGTGGGGGGTGGGGGGTGGGGGGGGGTGAGCACGGGGTTGCGGGCGGATTGGGTCTGTCAAGCCTTGTTTGTCATCTTCAATCCCAAGCAAACCACAACGGCACACCTGTACATGGGTGTGCAACACGCTGTTGTGCAACCTACACACACACACACACACACACGCACACACCGCAGGCGCTCAACCCGCTGGTGGAGGGCATCATTGCTAAGGACCTAGCGCGCTTCTCAGAGATGGTCGCGGCCCCAGCTGCGGCCACGGTGAATGCACAGGCGGCCGCACAGAAGCCGCAGCAGTGACATGAAGGCAGGCCATGGGGCTGTGTGGGGCGCATTGGTGTGAGAATCTCAGGCTTGGCTGTTGAGATGGGCAGTGATGATGATCGTATGCATGGAAGAATGAACTGGCAACAAGGGGACAGTGCTGTTGGTTGTCTCGGAAACGGGGGAAAGGAAGGGCGCTGCATGGGCGCATGTAGCGTGCCAAGTGGCAGAGAGGAGCTGTAGCTGAGGTCCGGAGCATCACAACAGCTGGGCAGGATTCAGGATGGAATCAGGATGGAAGCTTCAGGATGGATCAGTGTGGATGAGTAATCGCGGTAGGGCATCGATCTGCCAGGCACAAGCTTGCTGTTTTCGGCGGGGCGGTGTTTGAGGACACCATACATGCTTTCATTGTTTTGCAGCTGGAGGTAGGCTGAGGCGTGAGGGTCGAGTTTTGAGCTGTTACACGCCTTGCCTCGCGACCCCCCCCCCCTCCCCCAGGTTCATGGTATGCATGTCTGCCTACCATGCGAGGCTCATACCTGTTCACAGCTCGCCAACACAGCATGCGGCTTGAGCCTTGCAGGATGTCACATTTGGTGTGCTGCTCGGCAAGTCAGAAGGGATCACTGGGTGAGAGGGATGCAAAGTATCTGCTCAGGGCTTCCTTGCATGATTGGGTTGAACATGATGCATATGTGAACAGGCGGGCTGTTCCGTGGCTGGACGGTTCTACTGTACAAGGCACAAGGGACAGCAAGCCACAGGTACAAGGCCACAGGGAACACATCACGCGCGCTGCATGCTGGATGTTAAGTGCATACATGTGGTACGCTTGAGCTGGTGCATACCGCTTTTTTTTGAGTTGTCAGCAGCTTCCACCTGTTGCAGGCAGCTGTCCCTTTTGTACTGGATGGACGACTGTGGGTTTTCGACACTGCAAGCAGTGCAGGTTGAATGTCGCGCAATCTGCGCCAATGCATATCCTGCTACCATATCTGCTACCACTGTACTTGTTGACGGAGGCTGTGGTTCAACTTTCGCAGGGTACTTCCTTTCTTCCTGGAGCCAATGCCGTGCGTGTGTAGGCATATGCGCAGCTGGTATCCAAATTTGTGTTCCACGCATGGCACCGTTTGCAAGTAGGTTCTCCGAAAGGCGCAAAAGCACCCACCCACACAAATACAACACAATGGGATGAATCGCAAACATCCCGCATTGGCGAAAATAATCTGCTGTGTGCAGGGAGGCAAAAAGGAAACAAGGCAGGTTGCGAAACTGGAGAAAACGTGACGATTATCAGCACAGGGCTGTTATCAAGCGCACCCACCACCAGCCTCGGTGAGCGAGCCCTCAACAAGCAGCGCTGTTCGCGAGGGCCTGGGCAAGGCGGCCGCTGAAGGGATGGGCTCAATGCACAACTGGTGGAATTGGACT
Source organism: Chlamydomonas applanata (assembly GCA_001662365.1). Taxonomy (NCBI): domain Eukaryota; kingdom Viridiplantae; phylum Chlorophyta; class Chlorophyceae; order Chlamydomonadales; family Chlamydomonadaceae; genus Chlamydomonas; species Chlamydomonas applanata. The sequence continues at coordinate 82,102 of BDCZ01000270.1, read as the reverse complement.
GGCTCAACCACGTCAGATGCTGAGCGCGCCCCGTCGTTTCCTGGCCAAGTCCGTGGTGGGGGTCCTGCAAGCCCAGATCTGAAAGGCTCTCATGTTGCATCGCATCCCCATGCAGCCATGGGTGCGTGCTGACCCAAGCGTGCCGCTGTGCTGTGGTTGACCCGTAGGGTTGTCATCCTGGCTTCCTGCTTTCACTTCGGCCACTACGCCTGAGGCAGCTACTGGCGGGTGCGTGTGTGTGCGCGTGCATTGACCTCGCTGGTTGGCAGGCTTGGGGCAGACCTTCCAGGGATGTGTGGTTGTGCTGTCAGACAAAGGTATGAACTGCACCACTCACCTCGTGCACCATGTAACATAGCACGCGCAGGGGGCCACCGGGCCTGAGGCTCACTACTCCAACTGGTGAAAATGGGGCTACAGTTCCTCAGGTGAGCTCAAGCAAAAGGTGGCAGCTGATTGGGTCTGGGACTGCTGCCATGTACGTTGGGGTCGGATTTAAAACAGTACGTTGGATTGTACCGGCCTCACCAACACAGGTGCAGTCTGCAACACAGCATCTCACCCTAGCCCCGTGCACACGCACACCCGCCTGCAGTCATCTGCACGCCATGGCTCCAGTGTACGCAAGCGTCGAGGTAGCCGGCACGGCACACCTGCCCAACAGTCACGCAGCAGCTCCCCCGACCAGGCGATCGGTGGGTGCTTTCACGAAAGAGGCCTGCTGCTTGGTAACATTCTATGGTATTTTGTTTTAGGGTATCTCATACATGCACATGGCTCTGATGAAAGTGCATGTGTTCATTTGGGGCCAGCCTTGAGCAGAGCAGCTGACAGGGCGGCCAGGTGCACAGCAGGGACCCTGCAGACCCTCCCCCCTAGCCCTCCTACCCTGCTGCTGTCCCAAGATCTCAATCAGTCAACCAGCCCACGCCGGTCATCAATCTCTGCATTGGGAGCACAAGCAAAACCAACCCGTGTGTGCCCTACTTTCCCCCCGATCTCATGTCCCCAAACGCAGACATTGACAACTGGCTGCCACCCAAGCGGCTGTCACGTGATGCCATCAGTGCCGGCAGTGCGAGCAGCCCAGCGCCCAACCGGAGCACCAGCCCGCTGAACAGCCCTCATGTCACCGCCATGGCTTCGGGCCGCGTCACCAAGCCCTCCGCCCGCGCGCTGCCTGTATCCAGCATGGGCGGCAGCGCAGTGGCCTGGCGCGCACGCATGTCCCACGGCCTGGGCGGCGTCGGCTCCACCTTCGCGCTCATGGAGCAGCTGCAGGCCACACGGCAGGGTGCAGACGGCGGCCGCACGCCTGTCCAGCCGCGCAGCTCCTCCCGCACCCGCTCCTCATCACGCCCCCCCTCGTCCAGCCGCCCCCGCTCCCGCACACGCGGGACGCGCACCACCCCTGGCACATCCCCACCGACTGACTCCGGGCCGGAGGGCGCAGTGCTTGAGCGCAATGCAGGCAGCTTGGGCCCTGTGGCGCCCGTGCCTGCGCCCACCGACAGCGCGGCACCCCTGGCGCGCACGGCCTCCTCCGCCCTGCGCTGGAGCCTGTTCTCTGATGACGGTGATGCGGCCGCCGCTGCGGCATCTGCCCTCACAGGGCGGCAGTCCAGCCATGACGGTGCCCAGGTGCATGAGGCACAGGTGAGGCCCGCGGCTGGTCGTGTGTGAGTATACTTATATGTGACATGCAAGCGGGCTGCAACCTCATTTCGCCTGCAGTGCATCTGTGTATGATGTGGGTCAGATGTATGGCATGCGAGATGGGACGCATGGCGTCACAAACCTGAGCTGCTGGGTACACTGGGTCCATCTCCGTCGTGCACCACAGGTGCCCGGCTACGTCCCCCCTGTCTTCTTTGGCGCTGCCCGCCTGATTGCGGCCCGCATGCAGCAGCAGGCACCTCCGGCCAGCCCCCTGGCTTCTCAACCAGGCGAGCCATGCAGCCTCCCCACTTCTGCCGCCGCCACCGCCGCTGTCCCAGGCACCACTACTGCAGCAGACTTTGAGCGCACGCCCGCAGCGCCTACCCCCACTCTGGTCCCTGCTGCCGGGCTTGCTCTACCCAGCGCCCCAAGCTCCTGCCCTCCCTCCCCACCCCCCGCATCCGCGCGCACCCCCTCGCCCCCCGGCAGCCCCTTCCTCCTGCACAGGACCTCCCTGGCGTCCCTGCTCCGCTCCTCCTCACCCCCACCCTCCCCAATCAGCTCCCTGCACCCGTCCCTCCGGCAATCTCTGTCCCAGCAGCCGGAGCAGTTGCTGCCTGTGGCTGAAGAGGGCGTGGAGGGGGTGGAGGGGGCAGCTGGGGCGGTCCCTGCTGCATCTGAGGCAGCTGCGCCGGAGGCCATCACTGCTGGCGACCCCAAGGGCACATGCTGTGACAGCTGGACGGCTGCTGATCAACCAGCTGACGTGGCTGTGGCTCCAGAGGCAGCGCCAGTGACACAGGTGGTCAAGGGTCCAGCCCCGGGGTGGCCTGATGTGGTGGCAGCGGCCTTGGAGCATGAGGGGGGCAGCGTGGCTGCACCTCTTACACCCAGCACCACCCTGGAGCGCTCCCTGGCCCCCACCCTCTCACTCTCCCCCGCCCCCACTGCTGTGACTTGGCTCCCCGCACCCCTGCCCCGCACACCTGCCCCTGCACTCCCCTCGGACAGCGGTGCGGAGGCCACGGTGTCCGGTAGCGCTCTGTGCTGCTCAGAAACGTCATCCTGGAGCTCTGTTGCTGATGACGATGAGCCGAATGTCTTAAGGGCTGATGATGAGGTTTCCAGCGGTGTGGGCTCCCCGCGCTCCTTCCACTCTGCGTGTGAATCCAACCAGGAGGGTTGTGGCCTGACCGTGACAGACCATGATGGTGTGGCAGAGGCAGCCGCAGCAGCGGCTGATGAGGCGCGCGTGGCAGCGGCTGCAGTGACCGGTGCCATGTTTGCCGCCCCGCAGCAGTCGTGCGCAGCAGACGCGGCTGCTGCAGACGCGGCTGAGGCGCGCACAGCGGTAGCTGCAGCCACCGCCGCGGTGTTTGCTGCTGTCTGCGCGCCCCTCCAGGCGCCGGCCGCTGCAGCGCTGAGCGCATCAGGCACCGCGGCGGTGCCGCTGCTGCTTGCGACTACTCCTGCGCACGCCACCAGCGAGGTGGCTCCTGCACAGGAGCTGCTTCCATCTGGGCCTCAGGACATCACCCATACGGCTGTTCAAATCATCCGTGAGGCGCAGGCCCTGGCCGCAGCATCTGCTTCTATCACGCCATGTGTGTCAGGCCTCACCAACTTGTCCTCCGTGCCGGAGGATGGCATGGGGGGGTATGATGAGCATCCGGACGGTCCAGGCACCAACAATGACCGCTGCTTGACTATGACATACACCAGCCCAGGGGGGCGTGAGGAGTTGGTAGCCGGCTGCGAGGCTGGTGCGTGGGGCACATGCGAGGAGGAGGGTGGGCAGGAGGAGAAGGAGGAGCAGAGGGAGGAGGAGGTGGATGAGGAGCGTGAGCTGGTGGTGATGGTTGTGCAGAGCGGGGAGGGTTGCGGCGGCTGCGAGAGCGGCAGCGGCTCGCCCTTCCTGCCGCTGCTGCACCCGGCCATCATGGCGTGCGCGGACCACGGCATGGTGGCAGCAGGGGCTGCTGCGCGCGCAGCCAGCGCCATGGCTTGCACTGCAGCCGCCGCAGCAGCATCGCCAGCATGTGACCCCCTCATGCCTGTATCACGTGGCCACTCAGTGGCGCCGGCCCAAGGGCCTGAGCTGGAGAGCATTGTCACACATGTGTCCACGCGGCTGGCTCATCTGCCAGCAGCCGCCACCGAATCCCAGACCATCACACCGCGCGACACGCGTGCGCAGTCCCAGTCCTTCCCCACCACCGCTGTGTCACAGCCCGCCTCCCCCTTTGCATCCGAGGCGCTGCAAGCGGTGGTCAGCGGCACGGCTGTGGGCGAAAACTCGTCACCCCGCGCGCTGCAGCCCTCACATCTACCTACTTCCCAGATGGCATCACCACACGCCCTTGCTGACGTGGCGCCAGATGTGATGGCGGAAGGCGCTGATGTGGCACTGGAAGACGCTGAGCCACCACTGAAGATGGCCAAGGAGGCTGCTGACATTGATTATGCCAGCCTCACCTCCCTGCGGTCTTTGGACGCTGGCGCGCTGCCGGCCGCCGCAGCTATGGCACTGGCCACTGCCGGGGTGCCCCTGGACACGTCGGCACTGTCGTGTGTGTGCGCGCCAGGTGCTGGTGAGGCGGGCTGTGGCGGGCTGCCGGTGATGTGGGCGGCTCAGGAGGGGCAACAGGTGCGGCAGCCGCAGGAGCAGGCACAGAAGGAGGAGGTGGGCGAGGAAGGCGGCCAGGAGGGCGAGGAGAGCAGGGACATGCCCTCTATGCTCACGGCGCTGAAGACGGCCCAAGGCACAGGGGAGCAGGAATCTGTGGGAGTGGCGGCAGATGGTGCTGTTGGTGTGGACGCAGCCGCATCAAGCAGCTCAACAGCAGGCTCAAGTGTGAGCAGTGACGAGGTGCACGGTGAAGTGCACTGTGAAGTTCGGCTGTGGGACACCCCGCTGGTCAGAGCAGCCAGCTACACACATGGGGTGCCTGTCCTCGGAGCAGCAGCTTGTGAGGGCAGCTGTGACAGCGCTGCCGATGCCATCTGCCTTGTGTCACCCCCCGCGGCAGTCGAGAATGTGGTGGTGGAGGAGGAGACGGACGGGCCACCTGACGAGGCCCCCATGGCAATGGCTGCCAGCATGGCTGCTGACGCAGGCGACCAGGGTGGCAGCTGCAGCGAGTGTGAGGCAGGGGCAGTGCTGAGCTATGAGTCATATCACACTATAGGGGCACCTGACGACATGGTGGTTTTGGTGGGCAGCACACCGAGCAGCGCGCAGGAGCGCACTGTGCACAGCTGTACCCGCACGGTCAGCTGCGTGCTTCCGGCGGTGCGCGTGGCAGTGGCGGCTGGCACCGCTGGGCAGGACTCCAGCCTGCCGTCAGTGCTGCTGACTGGTGGCGATGCGAGCTGGCGCGATGTGGCGGCTGGTGCGCAGGCGGGCGCTATGGGGACTGTCTTGCCCACGGCTACTGCCGTGCCTGGCCCAAAGGTGTTGGAGGCTGGCGACGCGGCGCAGGCAGGGACAGAGATGTCGGCGCAGGCCGGCCCGGAAGGGATGGCCGTGGCTGCAGCAAGCAATGCGCTTGACTGCATGCTGCCAGCGCAACCAGTAGTCAGCCACCGCGGGGTGGTGTTTGTGGAGGATGGCGGGTCGCGTGTGCCGCCGCCCACCCCCACATCTACGACAGCCCCAACCATGGCTGCGGCGTTTGGTGCAGCTGAGCCCCGAATGTGTGCTGAGCTGGACAGGCTGGACAGTGCTGACAGCCCCGTGGCGGATGGTGGCTGGCAGCTGGGCACAGCGGACCATTTTGAGACCTGCTATGACCTGCCTGCTACTGCGGACTCTCACTCCATGCTCCCTGTGACCGCTGGGCTGCCGCCAGCTGCGGCTGGCAGCAACAGCAGCTGCGGAATTGTACCTACGAATGACACATCCGGTGCTCACTCACCCGCCGTGTCCCCCGCCCCGGCCGTGACTGCATGTGTAGCTGTGGGTGTGGCGAACGCACTACCCGGTGTGCGCTACGACTCTGCCGCCCTGCCTACCAGCCCAGGCAAGGGCACTGGGGGCTTGCCATGCAGCATGCAGCACACCGCCACGCTCCCGCCCATGCACAGATCACCTGCACGCAGCGAGCCGGGTACATCACTCCATGCACCCACCCCCATCACACCATGCACCTCCGGCATCAGCGTGCCGCGCCGCAGCACCACTGGGGGCCCAAGCACATCCATCATATCCAGGAATGGCAGCGAGGCAGGCAGCGCCCTCAGTGCCACCGCTACTGCTGCGTCCCTGTCCCCAGCCAAGCCAGCACCCAAGCCGCTGCAGCCGTCTGCCACTACACTGAGCAGCGCAAGCACCGTGGAGCCGGGTGCAGCTTCGCTGCACCTGATTAACCGTGGCCACAGCACTCGGCCTGATAGGCAACCGGGCTGCAGTGGTGGCGTCCTGGAGGGTGTGCTGCGTGCGCTGGGGCGCAAGGGAGCCCGGCGCAAGGGGGGCGCTGCGCAGCAGGACAAAGGGCCAAAGGCAGGAAAGGTCCGTGGTGGGCTGTTTGCATGCTTCAGCGCCTAGAGCTCACATAACCTGGCGCTCATGCACCCATGCTGTGTACACTGTTGTGTTTCTTCTGTTTGCGAGATTCTGGGTACTGTTGTAGTTGCAAGGCGGGCGAGCTCAATACTCTGGTGAGCTCTTGCTACAAGCTAGCTGAACAATACGGTGGCCCGTTCACCAGGCAATTGTGAGTTGCCCGTGAGTGTGGCACGCATCATACAGTGTGTGTGGCTTGTGGAAAGTTATGAGCGGCGGTGGTTGTCTGTTGACACGATATGATACCTATGAGCTTGTCAGTGTGGATAATACCATGGCATTAAAGTAAAACTGGGCAGGATTGTGTGCAGCTGAGGTGTTACTATTCTGGAGGCAAAGCTGTGTACAAATAGGCTGAGGATGCAATGTTGGCGCCTGCCCCAACTGTTATGTTCGGTTGTGCTGGTCCTGCTCTCAGAGCCTCAACCGGCTCGGCCCGCTTGCCTCACAAGCTGTCACTTTGGCTGTGCAGGCCTTGAAGGGGTGTTTAGTCCGGTGTAGCACACAGGAGTAGTGGCCCTGCAATTGTGCCAGCTTAACTGAACCCAGCATTCACAGCCACGGCAGCAGCCAGGGCCCAGCCCTCCCCGGCCGCAAGCACGAGCATGACCTGATTGATGCTGCCATGCACACCCGCTGGACATGTATGTCGACAACGCAAATGCAACAGCCGCCACCCCCCCAGGGCCTATTTCATGTCACAGCCCCGCCTGCAGCCGGTCCACCATGTGCGCGTGCATGCGCGGCAGTAGCGTCCCCGACGGCTCCCAGCCCTCCTCCCCCCCTTGCCAGCCCACCAGCCCGCTGCTGCCATGTGTCCCTAGAGCTGCTTGCACGAGCGTGGCGGTCGCAGGCTCCACGGGTGCTGCGGGTGCGTGTGGTGGGCTGCTGGGCCCCCGGCCGGTTGTTGGTCACGCGAGGGGCAGCAGTGATGTGAGTTGCCCCAGGTCCTGCTCATCCAGTGCACCCAGCAGCTCCATGCGCCCCGCGCACACCTGCAGAGGAGCAGGCCAAGGATCACAGAGGAACAGTGAGAGATTGTAGAGGGGATCACAGAGGTCGCAGAGGAACAGGTCGGGGCCTAGCAGATTGTCAGATTGTCAAAAAGGGCGGGAGAAAAAGCCCACAGCAGGAGTTAAAGAAAGCAGGGTGTGCACGGTAGGCTTGGCAGTGCCCTCCTCCACATCCCGCAACACAACCCTGCATCCTGCACCTGTACCCCTGCTGGTACACAGGGTGCACCCTACAGCCCTACAACCCCCACAGGGTGCACAAGTCGGTGGCAGCCAAGGCAGGCAGGCCGCACCAGGGATGTGCGCAGGTAGCCCCACACGTGAGACGCGCCGCTGTTCAGCTGCAGCGCGCGCACGTAGAAGCGCGCCGACCTGCGGCGTGTGTGAACACGTGGGCGGCACGCGGCTCATCAGCAGCTGGGTCACAGGAATCCAGGGTTGACTGAAATCCAGGGTCACAGAGATCCAGGGTCGACAGGTTGGGTAACCCGTGATAATGGACCAAGCCGAAGGGGTAGTAGCCTCACACGGTTGCATTTGCTGTGCGCCATGTACATGCAGTGACATGCTGGCTGTTCCTGTGCCTGCGGCCGCTGCTGCTGCTGTGCGTGTATGTGGCCAGCAACTACTGCTTTCTGCTTGCTGGGCAGCAGGGGCACCTGTAATGGCCAGGGCCTCCCCTGTGCCACCAGCCCACCACACCCTCTCACTCAAAGCTCACTCAGAGCTCACTCAGAGCTGACTCAGAGCTGACTCAGAGCTGACTCGGTCCTCAGAGCTCACCTGTCGTACTCGCCGGTGTTGGCGAGCGCAATGCCCATGTTGGTCCACGCACGCATGTAGTTGGGCTTGAGGTCCAGCGCGCGCTGGTATGCATGTACCGCCTCGGCGCTGCGGTACGCACGCATGAGGCGCAGTATAAGAGCGGTACACACACGCAGCCAGCACACATTCCGCTTGGTGTAGGCATATCTTAGGCTGGTGTCTGCCTGTATGCTGGCCCTGCCCTGCAAGGGCTGCTACAGATACTGATGGGTCATGCTCTGTGTGTGATGTACTCTGCGATGTGCAGCCCATCCACGCACAGCCACACACCTCCGCGCGTTGTTGGCGAGTGTGGCGCCGAGCTTGTTCCACAGGCTGTAGTCGTTGGGGCGCAGCTTCAGCGCGGCCTCAAACGCGCGTATCGCCTCACCGTACTGCGAGGCGGTACGGCATGTGCGGGCGGTACAGTTGATTCAGCGCAGCATGAAGCAGCCACACGGGGTGTACTTGCGCACAGCAGCTGATGGGTAGCAGTACAAGGTAGCAGTACAAAGTAGCAGTACAAAGCAGTCAAGGGGCTGTCTGGGGTGCAGCGTATGAGGGGAGGTTGGGGTTTCTCCATGGCAGTTGGGCACCCTAAATTCCAGAGCTTCAACAGGGTGGTCCGCACACCTGTCGGCCCAGGTGCCGCAGCACCCCCAGGGCCACCAGCAGCTCAGCGTCCTGGGGGGACCGCGCCGCAGCCGCCTCAAACATCCGCACCTGCGCAGTGCCATGTGAGCCAAGACACGCCGCAGCTGCCTCAGTGCTCTTTACTCAGTCTCTCATCCCCTGGCAGGCTGGCACAGCGTGCTGCCTGCTGGCCACACTGCGGGTCTGGGTCTGCCATCTCGAGTGCATCCAGGCAGCAGCCCGGGGTACACAGAACATAGCACAGAGCGGCACGCAGAAGCAGGCACACAGTCCTGTGCAGGGTCCTGCAAAGCCTGTGTGCTGGCAGGGCCCTGAGCAGTGCATACGAACAAACGAAAACAGTACGGGGGGCGCACCGCGTGGCTGAGGGCCTGGCTGCTGTCGGGTGGAGGTCCCAGCTCACGCGCCACCTCCGCGTGTGACGGGTGCGCGGCCAACCACCTGCGGCCAGCATGTGTGGCGGCGGCAGCGGCAGCGGCGTGAGGAGGCGGCAGGTGCAACAGTGGGTGCAGTGCAGATCCAACATTGGGCTGTGGAGACCCGAAGCTCGGGGCAGCCACAGCGTGCTGCAAGGTGGCCCGCCTCATGGTGGCACCCCTGTCAGCAGCAACGTACAGGAGCAGCAGCTGCACTAGGGCACAGCCACTCCGGCCCCCGCCCACCCCACCCCACCCAGGCCCCCTAAGAACGCAACCAAAGAAGGTGAACAGTGAGAATGCAGCCCGCACGCCGCCACTGAACCCCTGGACAAGCACGCAGTGGCGCGGCCAGCCCTCACAGCCCCCCACGCACGTGGCCAGGTGCCCGACCGCCTCCCCCGCCTCCAGCTCATTCGTGTGGCTCACACCCAGCGCCAGCCGCACGTCCAGGTCGCCGCTGTCCGCACCCAGGGCACGCAGCATGGCCGCGATCGCCTGCCGGGTGGGGGCGCGCAGCTTTTATGTGGTGTGCTTCGGCAGGGTACACGTTCCCAGCTGCTTGCGTGATGCACTGGCTGAGGCTGCATACCACCAACTGCACCAATTCGCACATCCAACCTACTTGCACATCTGCCAGCAGCCACACAGCTACCCCAGATCGATCGCCCCCTCA
>BDCZ01000270.1:37778-65821 GCA_001662365.1 Chlamydomonas applanata | reverse complement strand
ACCCCTCTCCCCTCCTGAATTATCCTCTCCCCTGGACCCCCCCCCCCCCCCCCCAGCGCACCGACCTGCGCTGTCTCCCCGACACCTCTGCGGCGTCTGCCGTCGCCTGCGCAAACTCGGACGCCCATGCGCCGCCCGGCTGCTGCTCCTCATGGAACTCCTCCGCCCACCCGCCCTGCGCACGCATGCCACACGCCACACGCAAACGCACGCATGTTGAGTGGCCATACATGAGCCCAAAGTAGGCAATGCGCCAGGTCAGGCACCCTGCACCGGCACCGCCACGCCACGGCCGCACACAGCAGTAGGGAGGGAGGAGGGGGCGGCGCCACTTCCCAGCCCCCGCCCACCATACTCCCGCGCCGTAACCCCACACACAACAGAGTAACCCATACTGTCATCAGCCACGCCCACCTGCTCCTTCCCAAACTCCTGCGCCCAGCCTGCACCGGGCCCAGCCGCCGCCTGCGCCTGCGCCTGTGCCTGCGCCGTGGCCGCGTGCTGCTCCGCAAACTCAGACGCCCATCCCGTGGACAGAACGTGGGGCGGTGCACCGGGCACGCGGTGCCGCGCGCCCCACACCGCATCCCACTGCGCCCCCTCCGCCACGTCTGCGCCCACCAGTGGCCTGCGCGCCCCCTGCTGCTGCGCCGCCCACACATCGTGCCAGCCCGCATCATGAGCGTGGTGCAGCTCTGCAGGTAGCTCCGCTGGGTTGATGGCCAGGGCGCCCAGCAGCGCCCCCACCTGCGCATCAGCGAAAGCCTCCCCTTGATCCGCGTACATATGGCGGGACAGGATGGTGGCCCGGTCTCGGATGCGGCACTTGTCAGACACGCTCAGCGACGCGGCAGCAGCGGGCGGCAGCGGCGGCGCCCCGCGCGACATGCCAGCGCCCCCACGCGCGGCGCCAAAGAATGATGCGAGGTGCACGCCGATGCCCTGGCAGTGCACATGGGACGTCACACGCGTGCGACAGTCAGCCTGGGCCGGCATCTCTCATTCATGTGTGGCACACTCACTGATGCGCCCTCCGTGAACTGACCCCACCAAACGCTGTGCATTGCCGTATGCACCGCAGCGGGGTATGCGCCCCACGACACATGCAGGCCTTGCATCCAGCCCACCAGCACCAGCACCAGCACACTGCTACTGCCGCGAGTACTGCTACTGCTGCTGCTGCTGCTACTGCTGCTACTGCTGCTACTGCTGCTACGGCTGGGGCAAACTACATACCTCGGGGGGCCCTTGCATCATGCTGGGTGGTGGCATGTGCGCCAGATGGGGCGGTGGCATGCCCCCAGGTCCCGCCTGTGCAGCGCCAAAGAGCGCGTCCCACTCGGCAGGCGCCGCATGGGACGGCCCCGCTATACTGGCGGCCAGCGCATGTGCACCCCCCGCATGGCCCTGCACATGGAGCAAGTATCAGTATTGCCGGTTTGGCAAGCGGGGGCGAGGGTTGAAATGGGTTAAGGCGACAGATGTATGCTGTGGGCAACGCAGCACGAATTCAGCAAGTGCGTGGGCCGTGTATGCTGGCTTTGAGCTCATACCCCACCGGTCAGGCGCACGCATTCTCACGCACCATGCGCGACGGCATCACCCCCGGCACGTGCATTCCGCTGGGGCCTGCCGCAGCTGCCATTGCTGCAGCCTCGGGGGTGAGGACACCGGGTGGGGGGCCATGGAGCCCTGTCTGCACAGTGGGCAGCTGTAGGGGCAGTCGCAGCACAAGGCATCAGCAGCTGTCAGCAGCGGCAGCATGCAGGGTGCATGCAGGGTGTAGCAGGGTGCATGCAGGGGCGCAGGCCGCAGGGTAATGGATGCAGCGGTGCAGGCTCAGGCAACGGAATACAGTTGCTGACGCAAACACAGGGTTGCCCGTGTTCACAAGGCACCTGCCAGGCTGCAGCAAAGGGCATCCGTGATACAGCATGGAGCTCCCACGCATGCTCTCCCACACATGCTGGTATCTGATGCAGGGCCGCACGTGGCACGCTCAACCAGCTGCCCATGCGCTGCCTGTACCATGCCACATGGTGTCGCTGCCAAAGACTGGCTGTCCCATGCAAAGGATCGCACCTCACGCAGTTGCTCCTGCGTCTTGGACGCGGCGCCAAGCAGGTTGTTCACGAGCGCACCCATAGCATTTGAGGGGCCTGCCCCATCCCCCGAGGGCGTGCACATGTCGCTACCGGTGACTAGGTCCCGGAGCGACATGGCGACTAATCTGTCCTGAAACTCAAAAACCCTTGTGATCCTGCGCTGTCAGCAAACCTCCAGCAAGGAAGGACGGGTTGGTTAGCCCTACGGCATGCACATTCGGGATCAGCCCTTTAGATCCGCAGCACTTGTCGCAGAAAGGGTAGCAGGGTAGAACGGTCCGGGTTTAGGGCTTTGTGGAACAACAAAGGTGGCTGTGGGCAGCTCACGCTGCAGAAATTATGCCCACCAATTGATAGGTTCGTCGTCCTGTGGTGTGGTCAGCGAAGTCAACCCAGACGACATGGACCGTATCCACCAGATACGTGAGATAGCTGCCATATCCGAGGAGCTCACGAAGGAGCTTGACAGGTGTGGCGACATCCCCTACTGCCAGTCCAGGGTTGTTGCACGATTGAGACGGTTGCTTATCCATGCCCAACGCTTCATGCAATTGCAGCATCTCAGACCGTGCATTTCATCTCCAGAAGCAGGCCAAGCAGCTTGCAGATGCGTCCAAGAAGACCTTTTCAGGTGGGCGGGGTGCAGCAGAGCAGATGCAAAGCATGCATGCCCTTGTTCATAGCATGGGAGGCACAGTGTGCACATTCAGGGGAGGCAGAGGCCAGCTGGGTTGCGGCAAGTGTCTAAGCATGTCCCCGCTGTACCCGCTGTGCATGCTCCGGCATGCTGCTCTGCGTCCTGAACCTGTGGCTTTGAATTGCTTTCATGCCATGCAGAGAAAGGAATTCAGGCCGATGCAGGCTCGGGCGTGGGCACGGGCACTTACAGTGAGTGGGGGATGCTCTGATGCTGCATTGTGTGGTGTGAGCAGCTGAGTGCGTCCAAGGCGGGGCCGACAACCATGCAGGAATAATACTTTAGCAACACTGTAGCACACGGCGCCTCTGCTGCCACCACGTGCAGAGCTGGACCGTGCCAAGCGCTTGGCACCTTTCACGTTCCAGCCGTTTGAGAAGAAGGCTCTGAACTGGAAGAAGATCCGCGCGCTGAACATTGATCGTGTGGTGCGCGTGGCTTCGTACAGGGGAGGGGGGAATTAGGGCGTTTTCCGCCGGCCGCTCGCCCCACATGCACGGATACCCGCCAGCATAGCTACAGGCCTGATCCAGGCTTGTTTTGTAAACGGCAACTGATGGCTTCAGCTATGTGGGGCATAGCGGCGGCAGCAGCTATGCTCCTCTACTATATGTCCCCAATTGTGCTCCCCCCCCCTCCCCTCCGATGCCCATGCCCATCATTCAAGTTCCCAATCTGAACAATTAATGTGTTGCAGGTGGAGGAGACCGACATCCGGTCCGTCATGGAGCTGTTTGCTGACGTGGCGTTTGCTGACCTTGAGGCAGAGAGCGGGTACAACCTCACGGAGGCCAACCTGCTCAAGGTGTGTGACTGGGGGCATGTGTGTAAATGAGATGGGGATGAATGGTAGAGTAGATTTGGGGTGGGCGGGCGGCAAAGAGGAAGGGGTGTGTGTGGGGCGGAGAGGGGTGGGGTGGGGGGGTTGTGCTGTGCGCCTTAGTATCTCGGTTGCAGAGTGGTATAGAATGTGCGCCTGGGTAGCAACAGCTGGTGGAGGGTTCCATCGCCAGCTGGAGTGGCAGGCCGCACTGCTGCAACCCCCATGTGCCGCTGCCTGCCTGCCTGCACTGCAGCTGGTGCAGCTGGCACAGCTGATGCTGCAGCACATGCAGTGGAGCGTTGAGCAGGCGGCACACGCCAACCAGCTGCTGCATGAGGAGAGGTCGGCGCTGGGTGCAGCGGTCGAGCTCATCCCCGACATGCTGCTGGGTGCGTGTGGCCTGCGGTTGGGGGCCCCCTGCACTGGGGCGGGGACCTGTGATGGGGGAGTTTGCCGCTGGGGAGGCGCGGGTGGAGGAGCTGAGGCGCACGCTTGCCACGTGCTGGAATATGAATATGAATGGGCGGGAGTATATCGAGTTATATGAAGGGGTGGATTACGCTGGGCGGCCACATGGGCTCTTCACACAGGCTGCCAACAGGTGTAATGCGCACGGCTGAACCCTAGGCTACATAACACGGCTGCACGGCTACATACTGAAGTACCAACGTGGTAATGTCACACCTGAACCCTGGGCTGTCTGAACCCTGAACGCGAGCAGACGACGTGCGCGGTGGGCTCATTACGCTGGGAGCTGAGTACGCCAAGGTCGCGGATGCGGACCTGGACGCGATGTTCCTGCAGGCAAGCATTGGGTGGGGGCGGAGGGATTTATTGGTTGGTTGGCTGGTTAGTTGGTTGCTTGCTTGGTTGCTTGGTGATGTTGGGAGCTTGTTTGGGATGTTGGGGATGTTTGGGGCAGCTTGAAGGACTGTGGGGGTGAGAGGAACAGCGCTGCTTGGGTGAGCCCGGTTTGGTACTGGCTTGCATTTGCCCTGGCACATGGCATTGGTGTGCACTTCACAAAACGTTTTTCGAGTCGTGCTGGTGAGGTGGGAGGTGGGCAGGAGGGGGCCGGCGTGTGTGGAGGGGCTGCAATGGAGGGCCTGGCCGGCTGCGGATGCACGTGTGTTTGTGCGTGCTGCGTCATGTGGCGCAGGTGCGCACCGAGGAGCGGACAGGTGCGCGAGATGTGGTGGCGGGCGTGGCGGACCAGGCCCGCAAGGAGGTGAGCACGCGCACGGCGGCGGTGATGGCGATGGGCGCGGCCCCCGGTGCGGCTGCAGCACCAGCAGGCGGCGCCCCGAGCGCAGCAGCCTCCGTCACGGGCGGGCAGGTTGCTGGTGCGGCGGCGCCGAAGCCGGTGCTGACGCAGCAGGCGATCACCGCGCTGCAGGCGGCGCGGCTGTCCCACCCCGCCTCCTCATCCCTGTTCAAGCACGCGGACGTGGCGTCGATCACTGACATGGTGCGCAGCAAGCGCGAGCAGGAGGGCGGCAGGTGGGATGCCGGTGGCGCCGGGGTGCGCGGTGGGCCGGCCACCGTGCCGCAGCAGTCGCTGGGCCCTCTGTCAGTCACGGGGCTGGCGGCGGCGCAGGCGGCCTTTGAGGCTCAGCGTGCGGCCCAGAAAGCTGTTGAGCCACAAGCAAGTGGCGCGCTGTTCCGGCCGGCCATGGGCATGGCGTCACAGGACCCGTTCGCTCTGGCCGCCAGCTATGCAGCGCTTGGGTCCAGCGTTGTGGTGCCCCCTGCCGGGTACACACCGCTCATCGGCGCAGCGGTCACACCAAGCGTATCCTACACAGCATACGCCGTGCCGCCAGCCGCGGGCCGTTCAAATGCCCCAGGTGGTTCAAATGCCCCGATGCAGCCGCCACATGGTGTCGCGACCGCTGCCACACCGTACGCATCCACCATGGCTGGCCCCACGCCGTATGGCAGCCACCCAGCCGCTGCCACGCCGAACACATCCACGGCAGCTGCCTCCACGCCGTACGGAAGCACCCCCGCTGGCACCCCGTATGCATCAACCGCTGAGCTGCGCCCCCAGGCGCTTGGCTCAGCTGCTGCGCCCCGGCCAGCAGCTGCAGCGCCACCGGCTGCCAGCGGGGTGGGCCCTGCACCACAGCCTGTAGGAGGGTCTGGCGCAGCGGCTGTGGCCGGCGCGCCTCAGGGCCGCGCGCCTGGATTAGGGGCTCCTGTATCAGGTGCCACAGCAGCAGGAGGCGTGGCACTGCAGCCAGGCGCGCCACAGGCAGCCCTCCAAGCGGGCGCGTGGCCTGCGGCTGCACCAGCAGCACCAGTGGCCACACCTGCGGCTGCACCAGGGGTCAGGCCGGCTGCAGGGGCGCCAGGGGCTGTGCCACATGCAACTGCACCTGCCGGGGCAGTGCCCACGGCACCCTTGGCAGCAGCGACAGGTACTGCTGGTACAGCTGCACGTCCTGCCAGCACTGTCACGGCGCAGGCTCCATCTGCGGCCGCATCCTCACCTGCTGCACCAATCGCAGCGGGCACAGCAGCTGCTGCCCCTGCAGGGGGTGCCAGCAGGCCTGCCACGTCAGCTGCTGCTGCAACCGTGCCAGCTGCGGCAGCTGGCGCTGCAGGTGCACCACCTGCCACCACCAAACCCGCAGCTGCAAGCAGCACAACGAGCACACCAGCTGTTGCGCAGGCCACCACCACTGCTGGCGCTACAACTACCACAGGTACCAGGCCGCCTGCTGCCATTGCAGCAGCACCCAAGGCTGCTGCACCGAAGTGATTGCCCAACAATGCCTCACTAGTCATAGCTCCGCCGGCAGTACATTTGTGACGTGGAACCGCAGTACAAACGAGAAGCCAATACATGGCGCGAGCGATGGCATCGTTTAAGCTGCTCTGTAAAAATGGCGCAAAACGAGCGGTCGCTAGCAGAGCTCAATGCAATCAATGAGCCAATTCAGAAGTATTTGTTCCTGAGGCGCCTGCTGGAGACGCGACCTGACGAATATTACAGGTGAGGGCCTGTGACGTGTGTCGCGTGGCCCACGGTTTGTAGTTGCAGCTTCAGCTCGGAGCGTCGCGAGATGGAGCTGTGCCAGCTCAGAGTGCAGCGTGCTGGCAGCATGGCTGTCGGCCTGCGGCATTGTAGAGGCCTGAATTGCAGTGTGCATGTGGATGTGTCAGCATGGACCGTCCATGCGCCATCCCCATGGCACCACCATCATCGTGAGGGGGTCATGGGTGGTCTGGTCAGACCTTATGTCCACTTGCCAGTCATGTGCATTCATCCAGTATCCTTGACCTGTGGTGCGGTCCCTGCCTTGAGCAAAAGCAAGCCAGCCATTCATGCACCATGTTAAGGCGATGAGGACTGATTGCATCACAGCATCACATGCAGCCACCCATACTCGCACTTGCACTCACACCTGCGTTCGTACTCGCACTCGCGCTGCACCCCCATGCGCCTCCATGCTGCCCATGCGGCAGTTAAGCCAGCCCACTGCTGCAGCACGCTGCATTGCTGCAAGCGTTGTGAACGGCAGGAAGGGCGACGTGCAATGCCGGGCATGTGCACATGTTTGAGTTTACTCTATACTATGAGCCTCTATGAGCCTTCATGAGCCTTTACCTCATACCCAGCTGGTTTGGCTTACCACCACAGGCTGCTGGTGGGCGCCACTGACATTGTACTGCCCTTCATCTACACCCCTACCGTGGGTGAGGCGTGCCAGCGCTACCATGAGCTGCCGATCACCACATGGTGCGTGGCCGCTGGCGGTGAAGGGGCTTTATTCAAGTTTTAGGGAGGCCGTAGGGTGGGGTGCTGCGCCAGAGGATTCAGGCCGCAGACATGCGTGTGTCGATGTGTGTGTGCAAGGCGGGTGGGTGGTTCAGGGCAGGCAGGCCAAGCGCAGGGCCGCTTACCAATGTGGCGGCCGTGTAGCGCACCACGTAGAACTGCGTGGTGCATGATAGAACCGCGTGGCGCATGGCAGCTGGTGGGGCTGAGGCTTGGGGCCGTGGGGCGAGCAAGGCGGCAACCTAACCGGGCGGGGCCAGGAAGTTTGAGCAGGATTCAAATCCGGCACCCGGAACCCTTCATACGAAGCGTGACCGGGAATGTGTTGGTGCAGGGGGCTGTACCTGACACTGGAGGACCGCGGCCGCGTGCTGGATAAGCTGCGTGCATGGCCGAAGCAGCAGGTGCGCGCGCAGGTCCTATGGCTGCATGGCCCCTCCTCTGTCCACGTGCCCCCACCACTCCACTGTGCATGGGCACCTGCAACATCCCTGCGCACCATGCATCTGTGCATGTGGTGGGTATTGCCACTGTTGACCTCATCATAAAGTTGCTGGCAGCCACGTCCATGTCCGCAGTCCGCTGCCCACCACACACCACGGCATGTTGCACACCCCCTGGCCCAACCTCTGACTGTGTTCAGGGTGTTCAGGGTTTGAAAATAAGTTGCAGGGGGACACAGTCCACATTTGCGGCAGCAGCTGTAGGAACTGTGAACCCTCATTCTCTCAGCCCCAGAAGCAGCACCCCTGACCCATCAAGTGCTTCTACAACCCCTCAGCTAACCTCGCGCCCTTCAACTCTTGCACCCTTCCACCACCCACCCACCCCCCCCCCAACTACCTGAACCCCCCCTACTCCTTGAAACGCCAGGTGCGCGTGGTGGTGGTGACGGATGGCGAGCGCATCCTAGGGCTGGGTGACCTGGGGGCAGGCGGCATGGGCATCAGCGAGGGCAAGATCAGCTTGTACACGGCGGCGGCCGGGGTGGACCCTGCTGGCTGCCTGCCGCTCATGCTCGACGTGGGCACCAACCACAAGGCGCTGCTGGCGGACCCGCAGTACGTGTGGAGGGGCCCGCGGTACAGCGGTACAGCAGTACAGTAGCCTGCGGTGCTGCGTACGGTGGTGGGGCGTCGTGATGCAGTACGCGGTCGCCTCAACCCGCCTCGCAACTGGGCCGTATCTGCGCCGGGCCGTATGCAAATGAGGGGCCCGCGCGCTGTTGTGCACGCTTTCATACCACATGTGGCATATCTCGCCTTCTGTCCGCCTGCATGTCTGTCCATCCGTCTGCTCTCACCCGTCATCCTGTCAGTCTCGCGTGCCGCGTGCTGTGCTGCACGCCAGGTACAAGGGGCTGCGCCGTGAGCGCGCTCGGGGCACCGAGTACGACAGCTTTGTGCGCGAGCTGATGGACAGCCTGGCGGCGTGGCGGCCACACGTGGTGCTGCAGTGGGAGGACTTTGGCAACACCAATGCGTTCAGGTGGGTGTGTGGAGGGTGGGGGATGGGAGGGGGGCGGGGGAGGGGGGGAATGAGGGTTTCTTCAGGATTTGGATGGTTTAGCGGCGCACACAGTTCGGGCTGTGCTGTTTGTGGGAGTGTGTGGCAGGAGATCAAGCTAGAAAGGGACTGTTTTGAACCTCTTTGTGTATGGGACTTGGGGAGAGGGGGGGAGGCGAGAGTGTGTGCAGGGCAGGGGACATGCATCGTGCAGTACTGCCATGCAGCACCGCCACCTCTGTGACGTCAATGTGTGTCATGTGTGCTCTGTACCGCAGGCTGTTGGAGCAGTACCGCGGCAGTACGTGCTCCTTCAATGACGACATCCAGGTGTGTGTGAGGGAGGGGACGTGTGCTGAGAGGAAGCTGGGTGCGGCTGCAGCGGCACCTGCAGCCAACACGCAGTGTGTCCGGCAGGCTTTCAGGGAGCGAACTGTCTGGTGTGCTTGACAGGCATGAGGGGCGAGTGGTGTTGGGGCAGCTCGGCCAAGCCATGTGCAGTACTGTTGCAGTACTGCAGTACTGTTTGCAGTACGGTTGCATGCACGAGCCAAAAATTGGTTGTGGGCCTCAATGCCGTGGGGCCTCAAAGGGAGGTCCACAGCGGGAGTTTCACCCTTTCGTGTGTGCACTGTGCGGCATTGTGTAGCACCACCAAGTAACTGTGGGGTTCTGAGGACCACCCACCACACACACCCCACTACCCCTCCTGGCTGCCCCCCCACAGGGCACCGCGGCCATCACTCTCGCTGCCCTGCTGGCCGCGGTGCGCGCGGTGGACGCGGCAGAGGCAGGAGCACCCAGCCCCCATGGTTCCAGCCGCACCAGCCCCCAGGAAGGCACAGCGGGGGCAGGGCCGGGTGCAGGCGGTAGTAGCGGCAGTAGCGGTGGCAGTGGCAGCGGGGCGAGCAGGCCGCCTAAAGTCGCGGCTGCGGTTGGGCAGCGTGCGTCAGGCGAGCTGGCCCACCACTGCATCCTCTTCTGCGGAGCAGGTCTGTGTGATGGTGTGCCTAGGGCGTGGGGGATGTAACAGCACTGTGAGCTAATTGCTTGAGGTCGGTTGCTCAAGCTGTTTGTTGTCCCACATCATGGCATGGCTGCTGCTCCTGGTTCTGTAGCTGGAACATGGCTTGTGGACGCTCACCACCCACCCACCCACCCACCCACCCACTCACCCCGCACCCCCTGTTTTCCAGGAGAGGCGGGCACTGGCATCGGCGAACTCATCGCGTACTGCATCCACCGCCGTACCGGCGTCAGCCTGGCGGTATGTGCCAGCCCGCTTCCCCAAACCTGTCTTCCTACCGACAAATCATCTGTCTGGCTATCGATCTGCCCACCCATCAGTCAGGAAACAGTGCTGACATGCACACCACACGCTGCCCTGCATGTGCTGGCTGGCAGCAGCCAGAACCAGGCAGGCAAGCCCCCCTGTGCCTCCCTATTTATGGCTGCTGGCCAGCCGGCGCATGAAGGGCACCAGCCGTGTATGCCAGCACTGCAGTGGCACATACCCTTCACCACTCAGCATGCCATGCACCCCCAATCAACCGCCTGAGCTGACTTGTTACAGGGTTTCCGGTTGCCCAGATCCGGAGAGCCAACAAACCGTAGGCCGCACTGCACTGCTAAACAGAAACGTCAGGCAATCGCACACATCACGCACACAACACAAGCACACAGGCCCTAGAGAAAATAAACGTGTTGAGTCATGTGTGGATCGAACCCCCGCCATCCCTGTTCCACTCATCGCCATGGGTTCTCACGTGAATCCTTATTGTGGCTTGAGCTGCACAGCCACCTAACCTGGCCCACCAACTAGCTCGTGTGTGATCTCGGGCACACATGCAGGAGGCGCGCCGCCACTGCTTCTTCCTCGACTCCAAGGGCCTGGTGTGCGCGTCCCGGCTGACAAGTGCTAAAGGGCTGGAGCACCACAAGGTGCCCTTTGCGCACGACGTGCCGCACGTGGGCGGGCTGCAGGAGGCGGTGGAGGCACTCAAGCCCACAGTGCTCATCGGTGAGGCGGCGGAAAGCAGTGGGTTGTGTGGGAGTGGACCATACAGGGCCCGTTGGGCTGGTGTAGGTAGATTGTGATATTCAGAGAGAGAGGGATAAGGGATAGGGAGTAGAAAATGGGGGATGGGAGATAGGAGAGGGGATATGGGGCCTAGGGGGGCAGGTTCCCAACAGGTCCATGCGGCCGCATGTCTCCTCAGGAGGTGCAGGAGCTGCTGCATTGGGGCTGCTGCCTCAGCCATCACACGTGTCACTAGAGCCGGATGACAACTCTGACCGAGCATGATCTTCAATGCACCACAGAGGATCGCGCATGGACCCTGCACATGGCTGCATCGTGTTGAGCCTAAGCCGGTCGCATACAATGCTTGTAATTTTTGTAGTCCTGCGGTGCAACCTTTGTGTTATATATAATATATATTTCTATACACTTATATATACTTATACACAGTGTGTACATATACACAGTGTATATATACAATATATATATCGGCTGTGTGGTGCGTCAGGCGTGAGCACGCAGGGGGGTGCGTTCACAGAGGGCGTGGTTCGGGCGATGGCGTTGGCCAACGCCCGCCCAATCATCTTCCCGCTCTCGAACCCAACGTCCAAGTCCGAGTGCACGTTTGAGCAGGCGATGCGGTGAGAGGCAGTATGTTTGTGCTTGTGAAAAGGCAGGCGGTTGGCGCGTGCGGGCAGGCGGTGTGGGCAGTCCGGCATGCGTACAGGCAGCCAGGGGGCAGGGAACCAAAGGGGGATACATTGAACTGTGCTGCTGGGAAAAGACGAGCACTGGAAGCAGACTTCCACGCCCTCAGGCTCCTAGCCCACTGCACCATATCGATATGGCAGGCAGGGTGACAGCGGCAGCTGTGAGGCGACGACTCGGCCCTTGTTGTTGTACGTGATGTGTGCAGCTGTGCACATGCCATGCGCTTTGTGCAGGTGGACCGACGGCCGCGTAGTGTTTGCGAGTGGATCGCCCTTTGACCCCATCACTGTGCCGCGCGGCGGCAACACCGGAGTGAGCTGCAGTGGCACCTGCCATGGCAGCTGTGGCACCTGGCCTGTTGTGACTGCACTTGCGACTGGCGCCAGGCCCTGGCCATCGTGCCTGCGCTTGCGCTGGGCAGCACCTGAAGTTCAGCATCTGAAGTGGAGCCTCCACGCACCAACCATCCACCCCACTCAATCCCACCCCAAGAATTACAGCACGCACCCCATCCCACCCCACACACGACAACCGCAGGCGGGTGCGGGCGGTAGCGGGGCAGCAGGCGGCTCGGGCGGCAGCGGCAGCGGCGGCAGGACCGTGCGGCCCGCGCAGGCCAACAATGCATACGTCTTCCCCGCACTCGGCCACGCGGCGGTGCTGGCACAGGTGCGCTGACGCGCTCGAATGGGAGAGGGGGCGGTCATGTGGGGGATGGGGATTGTGTGTGTGTTGGCTGTGGCCTGCCACCGCTATGTTCTGGTCTCCGATCTCCAGTTGGCTGGCCTCATGCAATCCAGGCACACCTGCGACGGCGGTGGTGCGATCCATCCTGTGCTGCTGCTGACCTGTGCATGCACGCTCACCCCACTCCCCACCCTACCTCACCTCACCCCTCCCCCACCCCCCACCCCACGCCTGCAGTGCAAGAGCATCACAGATGAGTGCTTCCTGGTGGCCGCCGAGGCACTGGCGGGCATGTCCACACCACGCGAGGTGGGGTGGGGCTGGGGCTGGGGCTGGGGCTGGGGCTGGGGCTGGGGCTGGGGCTGGGGCTGGCTGCCTGCATGCTGTGCGCTGCAGAGAGCGTGCTGCTGGGCAGTGGTGATGGCTGGCTCAGGCCTGGCAAAACTGACACCTTGAACCCGCTGAGCTGCAACCGTCAACCCTCAGTGGCCTGCTGCACGCTACAGCCCTGTGGGCATGTACTCCTCATCGCGCAGTCCCCGGCCCGATCACTACCACGCGTTCGCTAGCGCGAAAATCCTCAACCCTCAACCCACAGGCAAGTACGTAGTTCGAATTCCCAGCCTTGAAACCCCCACACGCAGGTGCTGGAGGAGGGCGCGCTGTTCCCGCCCTTCTCACGCATCCGTGACGTGTCCGCACGTGTGACCGCCGCACTGGCGGAGCACATGTGCGCGTCAGGGCTGGGCGTGCGGCCGCGTGGCTGCGATGGGCATGACGCATGGCTGCGCTATGTGCGCGCGCACATGTGGTCCCCGCCCGGGGCGGCTCAGGCACGCATGTGAGCACAGCAGGGTGGGGTGCGGGGGGGTGCCACAATGAGCACCGTGAGGAAGCGGTCGATGATATCATGGCTTCCATATGTCCCGCTTAGAGCTGTTTTGATGTGAGGGCTAGGGGCTTCAGTGAAGGTTTCTTTCTACGGCTGTGTTATCAGCTGTGTTATGCCTGCAGCATCGTGAGCCATGTTTGCGCAAATTCGTGTAATGAGTGTGTCATCAAGGCTGAGCATGGGGGAGAGAGAGGGTCACGAGTGCTGCCAGTTGCAAGGAGGGAGCAAGCTGGGGCTGGAAGGTTGATGGGTGGAACTTGGGGGTGCCGGTGGGCACACAACGTGCACAGTGATGCCCACTTGGGATGTACCTTCTTGCAGCTCACTGTTTGCATGCGTGTGAGGATGCGCTGGTTGTAGTAGGAGACCAGCCACAGGAGTGGTGGGGGCCGAGGACACCTTCCCAATCATAATATTTACAAGGCGCATGCCTTCCTAGCCGCTCTCGCCAAGACACGAAAGAATTGCCACGCGGACACAGCAACGAATGGCATGTGGCGCTGCACCGCCGCTGGCGCTGCGCCAGCCACACACAATAGGATGAGCAGCACAGCCCCGCAGCCAAGAGTCAGTTGCAGTGCCATGCCCAGTTGGAGCAAACAGCAACCGGCTCACAACAGACACGGACAGTACAACCGACCTGGCTGTAATGGGGCGTGCTGCGCGAACACGCACCCAGGTTGAGCACAGCGCCAGGTCCATGGCGGCAGCACAGCAACACTAATCAATTCGTAAGCACTAGCAACCCTGCTCTTTCTACGCACACCACACAACACACATATATGCAGGCCGGGCATGCACTGCCAGCACCCGCATGACCGCCCCCATGCACATCCAGGGCCATGCATCTCCATGTGTGTGACATTGGAATGCTCACATCAGCCCGCCGCACCAGATGGTCACATGGACTAAACACGCAAGGCACACATGGCCTGTACACCAACGAAATGCGGGGGGGCATGTTGCATGTGCAAGCCAGCCGCAAGGGGGTGCTGCTAACGTGAGCAGCCTGCCAGCAATGGGCCCAACACACATGGTGACAATCCTGGCAAAGACCCAGTAGCCGCCTGCAGCGAGCAGCACGCTAAACAACAGGGCATCAACCAAACATGGGCCTCTCACCATTTTCTCTCTGGCACCAAGCCAGGAACAGCGCAAGCGCTACGGCGCAGCATGCATGCCGCACGGCATTTGTAGGTGCCATGCGCAACCATGGCCATGCACGCATGGCGGCAGGACACACGCATGCTCACCCAAGCCGGTAGGCCACAACCCACAACCCAAGGCCACCCACCCACACAACGCACCACACCACACACAGCACAGCAGCACACGCACAGAGCCTGCACAGACTCGCTCTAGCCGTCTAGCGAATATATCATCATGAGCAACGCCGCCGTGGCTTGCAGATCGTGCACGATGGGGCCATGCAGGCGCACATAGATGTGCTGCCGCAGGCCTGCCATCCGGCACCAGTTGCAGCCCGGAGCTCGTGCTACCCAGCAACATTGAGCCAGGGCCTATCATGGCACGCACTGCTGCACCGCTGCCAGGAGGGCCAGCCCCACCCGCGGCCCATTCACAGGCAGGTGCACACGGGTGGTGCTCTGAGAGCGCCCCTCGGCAGCAGCAGCAGCAGCAGCATGGGCCAAAAGAAGTAAGGAAGTCGGGGTTGCTGCATGGGCAGCAGCATATCATGGAGACCGGCGCGCAACCTACGCACACATGTCCGGGCCAGAGCGGCTCCAGTTGCGCACGTGTGCGCGGGCTTGCGCGGCCCCAAACCTGCGTCTACATCTGACCAGCCAATCCTACAGCATGTCTTTGCACTGGCCCCAGTGCGCACCAGCCCAACCAGCCAGCCTGCCTGACACTTTGGTATGTATGCCAGCTAATGCCACCAGCGTGTTGAATCAAGTCTTTGTTGCCTGCAGTTCATGTGCCCCAGGCCGCGGGGCACCGGGTGGGTGGACACAGCACACCGCGGACGACCAGGGAAGAATTGGCATCAGTCCAAGCCGTTAACAAACCACTGCTGCCCGTGGCAGCCGCCCCTTGCGCCTGCCACTGCAGCCCACCAGAAGAGCACTGCAACGCGCTGCACCCAACCTGCGCGCGCCCAAGCACCTTTTTTGGAGGATGCACCCCCAACCACACCTTCCCATCCCTCCACACACAAACATGGCCGCCTATTGCACCAAGCTACCCACCCAGCACATGTGCTGCCTCAGCAGGCCCCCCAGCCGTCTTCAAACTGGGCGGCTGCCATTCCAGCTGTGCACGGCGTGCCCGTGCAGGCACACTGCACACCCGCACCGTGCTGCTGCCATGGCTGCTGAGGTACACCAAGACCTGAGGTGGGCCAGCTCCCCGCAGCAGAGCCGGAGCACCGCCGGCCCTACCACGCGCCGCCCCCGGCTGTGGCCGTGAACGAGGTTGGCGGCGGCTGCGGTGCCGTGCCGCGCGGTGGGCCGCCCGTCTGCATCAGCGACGGGGCAGAAGGGCTGCCGGCTGCAGTGGGGCTGGACGCGGCAGGTGCTGACTCACCCAGTCCTGGGCCTGATGCATCCGTGGAGGGTGCCCCGGCTGGCACAGCTGGTGCGCTGCCCTCTGTCCCACGGGCCGCGGGGGTGGCGGCAGCTGCTGGGCTGCTGCTGGGCTGCTCAGGGAGCTTAGCGGCAGGCGGGGGGTGGGTGGGCGAGGACGTGGTAGGCATGGGCGCAGCGTGCAGGGAGGAGGTGGAGGGGGGCCCAGAGAAGCCGGAGCTCGTGCGGGGCAGCCGTCCATGCGGCGGCGGCCCCATGGGCGGCTGCTGCATGGGGAACATCATGGCCATGGGGCGCGGTGGCGGGCCCATGCTTGGCATGGGCCCCATGCCCGGGTACGGCGGGCCTGGCATGAAGGTGAAGGGCATGTGGCTGCCGGGGGAACCGATGGGGTGTGGGTGCATGGGGGGCGGCATGCCCGGCATGCCCATGCCCATCGGCGGCGGCATGCCGCCATGCGGCGGGCCCATGCGCGGGTGCTGCCCCCCCATGGGGTGTGCCGCCATGCTGCCATGTGGCGGGCTGCCCATGTGGGGCGGCCCATGCCACATGCTGCCGCGGTCGCGCGCACCACCGCCCTGCACCTGCGCCCCCTGTGCCGGCACGCCAGGGTTGGGGCCCGCAGCTGCTCCACTGCTGCCACTGGCCACACCGCCACCGCCGCCGGCCGCGCCTGCCCCAGGAAGCGGGCCCATGCCCGCTGCACTCGCCTCAGATGAGGACGAAGACAGCGGGGGCCCCGCCGGCCCCCCCGGCCCACGGTACGTCGACGACGTGGTTGATGAGATGGAGGTGGTGTTAAGCTGCAGCAACCCTGATGCATTCACGGGGCCGCCCGCTGGGGTCGCTGCCACGCCACCGCCATTTGTGAGGCCGGGCGTGTACGGGCCGCTAGCGCCGCCCATCTGCAGCGGCTGCGGGTGCGCCGGCCCACCGCCCACCCCGTGCTTGCCACCCTCCAGGGCGCGCTTCACGGTGAGCGTCTTGGTGCCGGCCTTCTTGCCGTTCAGCGCCCCAATCACGAAGTCGGTGAGCGCCTCGTCGGCAAACTCGCAGAAGGCGTAGCCCTTGGACTTGCCTGCGACAAAGATGGGGTGGGTGCGCCCAACCACACAACATGTTCAATGTGCTACTTACGGAGTTTGAGCGCGTTCAAGATGGCAGATATCACCAGGTAAGCAGTTGAAGCTTTAACTGGCCTTGTCTGCCCCCTCATAACCTGGCAACGAGTCGCAGGCACCGGCTGGCAGCCCACACATATCCACACAGCAGTTGGAGGCAAGTCCTTTTTTCTCAGACTCCCAAACCCGGCATCCCCCCAAATCTGGCACCCCCCAACCCTGGCACCCCGAACCCCTACAGGTCATGCTGCTGCCGCAGCTGGCACTGACCCAGGGCCCCTCTGTGCCCCCGCACCCGTGGTCTTGTCCATGACCAGGTTGAAGGAGCGCAGGGGGCCGTACGGTGCCAGCACCTCCTTCACCGAGTCATCCCCCCAGTCGCACGGCAGCCCGCCTGCGGGGGGCATGGCGGCCGCCGCGGCACAGACAACGGTTGTGAAGCGCAGGACACAGGCACGTCATGCGCTGGGAGCATGATTACAGTGATGCAATGCATACGCGCATGGGCTGGCGCACGCAGCATCAGAGGCATCAGGCACATGAAGCAAGGACCCACGCAGTCAGCGCGGATCCCCCAGAAAGCCTTCCTGCACAGGACGCGGGCACCAGCCACTGCTGCTGGCCCCAGGCACCAGGCAGGCATACACACAGGCACGCTAGCAGGCAGGCCACTCGTTCCACCCACCGATGAACAGCTTGTTGGGCGAGTCCTCGACCATGGTGCGGCAGATGTCGAGGGTCGAGGTGTCCATGGTGGGGTCAGGGGTGATGGGGCCCAGCATGATGGACGTGGTGATGTCATAGTTGGAGGGGCGGCTGCAGGGGCGGCAGGGTGGTGGTGGCAGGACGGGGGCGGCAGGGTTTAGGGTTTAGGGGTGGGGGGGGTGGGGCAGGGTGGGGGTGCTGGTGGAGGTGATGACTGCGGGCTTGGTGGCTCAGATGTGGCGTTCCAGGGCCAAGCTAAGTATACTACCTGCAGCCTCAAGTTATGATAACTGCGTAACCCTGTGCGTAACAACCCCATGTACGCTCCTGCTAGGTTTGGTGGCTCAAGTGTAGGGCTCAAGTTAACTGAAGTTAGCTGCGTTCTTGAGTTAACTACGCCCCCCCATGTGATCCGTACCGGATCTTGAGGTACATGTCGCGGTACGCCACGCCGTCCAGCGCCATCGCGTTACTCGCCTCCTCCACGCTGCGGAACTCAGCAAAGCCGTAGTTCTTGTCCTGCGGCAGTTTTCCGCAGCGGCAGGCGTGGTGAAATTCCCGCGCGGCTGGGGCACGTGCTGGCATGCTGCCCTGCCTGGCTGGTTGGGTGCAGCCACTCGTTGACTGTGGCATTTGCTGGGAGCTCCATGTGCCAGGCTGCTTGCGAGGGCTCCCGGCCACGTGCAGAACGCACGCCGATGCGGTGGGGTGCCGCCACGTGCGCCCCGCCCCACCCCGCCCTGCCCCACCCCACGCTAACGGGCATCTAACACTGCGCACCTTGACGAGCCGCACCGTCACCACTGCTGCGCCCGGCCCCGTGGAGCCGCCCGCCTGTGCCATGAGGCTGTTCAGGAACGTCCGCACCTCGTCCTGCGGTGAGTGTGTGGCCGGGGTTGTGTGTCAGGGGGTTTGGCGGTTGGGAGCACAGCACTAGAGGCTGCTGGTTCAGGCAGGAGCGCGTGCCACCCCTCGGTGTCTACTGCCCAACTGACAACAACAGCTCCACCCGCTGTGGCCTGCACACCCACAAGCCCATGCAATAGCAGAGGCGCGCAGCAGTAGCGTTGCTGCGTGGGCTTTGCCCGCTCCAAGACCCGAGCTAACTAGAAGCTGCAGCGCGCGCGCGCGGGGTGCGCGCTGCGATCTGCGCTGTATGTCCACAAATGGTGCGCGCCACCCTGTTGCCCACCTCTCCCACCCCCTCCTGAGTCTGTACGCTGCCTGCCGCTGACGCTGCTGATGCTGCGGCCGCGATCGCTGATGCTGGCCGATCCTTGCAAGGTCCGCGTGTGGAGACTCTCGCCATCTTACCTCGGAGATGCCAGGCGGCAGGTTGCCTACATACAACCGCTTGGCCTGCTTGATGGCCTCAGGGTTCATCGCCAGGACGCGCGTATGGACCTGCGCGATCCAGCTCCTGCGAGGATGGTGCACGGGATCCGCAGCGCCCGCTTGCAGCAGCCGGCTGGGCCTGGCATGCATGGCGTGCAGGGGCTGGCATACATGCGTGCGGTCTGTGCGCCATGCCCGCAAAAGCAAGCGGACGTTGGTAGTGTGTACCACCAGGCACTGCATGCACAGCTGGGGCAATGTGTGGGCACTAGTGCATGGCAGTGCGTGATTGTGGGCTGTGGAACAAGGCATGTGTGCCCTGCTGCGCAGCTCCCCACCTGAAGTGCTGAAGTTTGGCATGGCACACGCTGATCTGCGCGTCCTTGCTCTTCAGCTGCTCCCATAGCTCGCGTTGGCTCGGCTCGCCACCACCGCCTGGCACAAAGGGGCGAAAAACATGCTTCATGCACTTTGCCTGGAAATCACAATCACGACGATTCCGGGCGGCTGCGCTGGGCGCTGCTGCTGAGCTTTCATCAACTCGGAGCCGGCCAGCTGGCAGCCTCCTTCGGCTACTTCCCAACGGCATGCGGCGCCTGATTTTATGGACCCTTGCACCAGTAGGCTGGTGGCGCAACTTGCACGTAGCACGAAACCTGACTGCGATAAGGCTTGCAAGGGCTGCATCGCACTGCGGCCGCTGCTACACGGCCCCACTGGCAGTGGGGGGACCTCCTTGTTTCGGGAATCATCAGGGTGCTGCAGGTGGGTGCGCACAATCCAACCAACCTCGGAGCACCTGCAATCACCAATTCCTTACCTGACGTAGCTGACAACCCTAGAGGCAACTTCGTATCAGTGGAAGCAGGCAGCGAATTGCCTGTTCCAGGCGTGGATGCATCCATGCCTTGCGTCGCCGCTGCCTCAGCACCCTACTCCTTGCACGTCCCCTCAATTCACCGAGGGCGCATTCAATGGGAGCGCATACTCGTTCGCGATTCAAGTGTCAGCTGTTCAAGACCCGGATCCACGACTTCTCCTACCTGGTCAGCGAACTGGGACAACGACAACATGTGACGAAAACAGTGACCCTGCGCTCGTGCAGCACTTGTGCAGTGCCTTGCCTGCAGCACTGTGTGGTTAAAAAGCTAGCTGAGACGTCCAGTGCGCTATATGTGAGTTGGATTTGGAAGCATCGTATCGATTACATGCCGACCGCGTTTAGCGGCACAAATGACGACCCAATGCTGTCTGAGAGCCAATTGATGCATGGATTGGTGGTCTTATGCAGGTCTGCGCTCAATGGCTACTGACAGGGCGTTGCTGCTAGACCTGGTTGCTGCATCTGGGTTAAACATTGACCAGCAGCTGTCAGAACACCTGGCGGACCTCTTTTCTCTAGGTGCTCAGCCCAAGCCCATCCACGACTTCCTGTCCCTGGTGCTGAAGCAGAAGGCAGGGGCCAAGACGGGTGCAGCCGCTCCTGTTCTGCCCGCTCCTTCATCGTGATCAACCTCGACCTCAGTCAGCTTCCAGGTGAATTGACTCGACTGCCATGACGGTCTCAGCCATCTTCTTCCTGGACGTCAAGGGGCGCGTGATCGTCTACCGCGATTATCGCGGGGACATCAGTCCCAAGTATGCAGAGAGATTCATGACCAAGATCAACGAGTTGGAGGAGAACAGCAAGCTGACGCCCATCATTTGTGACGATGGTGTCAGCTACGTCTACTTGCAAATCTCCAACCTCTACATCCTGGCTGTCACCAGGACCAATGTCAACGCAGCCTCCATCATGGTGTTCCTTCATCGGCTGGTGGAAGTGTTCAAGCATTACTTCCAGGTGCGCATGCGAGGGCAGCAAGCAGGTCTGGCCTCATGCCAAGACACCATGCATGGGCCCATGTATGCGCTATTGCACATGGTGTGCATGAGCACATTCCAGGTCTGCATATGTGTACGGTTAGCCGGCTGCGAGACTGTACGCACTGAAGCAGGCAGCGTTGATCAGTGGTGTGCGCCTTGTGTCACAGGAGCTGGAGGAGGAGTCGCTGCGCGACAACTTTGTCATTGTGTATGAGCTACTGGATGAGGTCATGGACTTTGGGTACCCCCAGTTCACAGAAGCCAAGATCCTCAGCGAGTGCGTGACAGCAATGGTCAACCTGCTCTGTACTACAGGGTCATACAGTGGGCGCTGTGCTGGGCGATACAGTGTGTTCACAGCTGGGCATGCTTGCATGACACACGTTGGCACCCATGGATAAACAGTGCCGCATGGGGGTGTTGTTATGCCGGCTTGGGTTGATGGCCGCACGCTGTGCCACATGTGGGCAGGTACATCAAGACAGATGCACACAAGATGGAGCTGGCGGTCAAGCCGCCCATGGCAGTCACCAACGCCGTCTCATGGCGTGTGGAAGGCATCAAGCACAAGAAGAACGAGGTGCGGACTTGGTCACCGTGTGCATGCTTGCATGCCGTGTGCATGCTTGCAGTATAGTTATGCAGTTCAGGGTGTGAGGCTCAAGATGCCGCAAGCGTTGATCATTCAGTCAATCACTGTATGATTGAATCAACCACTGATGCCATGTCCATTTTGGGAACTGCTGCAGGTGTTTTTGGATGCGGTGGAGTCAGTGCACCTTCTGGTGAACAGCAATGGCACTGTCGTGCTGTCAGAGGCGAGTGTGGGCACCAGCTGCAGTCTGGCGGGTGGGGATGGCTGCATGCATGCCAGCTGGGCATGGAGAGCTGCACATGTGTTGGATGACAGGTGCCACACCAGCAGGGCAGGTCCTCCGGAGCACACCACACCGCCCTGGGCCAGTGATCCGACGCCTGCCATGCCGGCACTGCGGCGCGCAGGTTGTTGGCGTGCTCAAGATGCGCAGCTTCCTCAGTGGCATGCCCGAGTGCAAGCTGGGCCTGAACGACAAGGTGCTCTTCGAGAGCCAGGGGCGCAGCCAGAAGCAGAAGGTGCGCGCCTGCGGGTGTGCATGGTATTGCGGTGGAGAGCAGCTGGCATGGGGGGTGGGGTGGGAAGAAGCGGGGGAAGATGCTTGGCGGGGGTGGTACGGAGCTCCTTGAGGATGCTTTTGAGCTTCCTTTGGGGGGGGGGGACAGCTGCACACACGCTGGCGTGCTCCCCAAAAGAAGCAGGTATGGTATTTCAATGCTTACCAGCAGATGCTGTGGGACCAGCCCGGGCCCTGCTCATTCATGCGCACATCTCGTGTGAGGCCATGCATCCATGTGCAGTGTGGGGCTGATGATGTATGATTCCAGGTGATCCTGTCTGAAGCATGCTTCCATGCACGATGTGTACTGAACTAGTTCAAGCTCAGAAAGTAACCAAGGCGGATGGTGTATGGCGCGCACACGCGCAGACGGTGGAGCTGGAGGACATCAAATTCCACCAGTGCGTGCGGCTCGCGCGCTTTGACAATGACCGCACCATCTCCTTCATCCCGCCTGATGGCGCGTTCGACCTCATGACGTACCGCCTCAGTCAGGTGAGCCCGGGCACAGTTGAGATACACGTATGTGGTGTTCACAGTGATCCATGGTGCTGAGGTGCGGAGCATGATTAACAGGTCATGGTTAAGGGGGGTTGAGTTGCAAGGGCTGGAGCCTACAGAGGTGCGAGCAGGGTGCAGACCTGCAGTGTCAGCAGTGGCGGCTGCAGAAGTTGGGGCACGCGTGAGGTGGTGGCACAGGGTTGCGCTAGGTAAGGGGCAGGCCCTGCAAGCTGCGGCCTATGGGGCCACAAGGGCGTGGGGAGGAGGGTTGGGTAGCAGGCATCAGCAGTTGTGGCATGCATCGCGCCGGTATGCACTGCAGCAGCTGCACGCTCCTTGCAAGCGCACGTGCCATGTTTTTTACCCACACATGAACCTCATACCAGCTTCAGGCATCGACATCAACACATGACCGAACACCGATGGCTGCAGAACATCAAGCCGCTCATCTGGGTGGAGTGCCTGGTGGAGAAGCCGAGCCGCAGCCGCACCGAGTACGTGGTCAAGGCGCGGTCGCAGTTCAAGGACCGCTCTACCGCCAACAACGTGGAGATCATCCTGCCGCTGCCCGCAGACGCGACCACGCCAATCGTCAAGACGAGCACAGGCAGCGCGACGTGAGTGTGTTGGAGGGGGTGGGGGGAGCGGACGGCGCGGGCTGCACGGGCGCAGGCTGGGTGGGGCATGGGCTGGCGCGGGCTGGTTGTGTGGCTTGAGGGGGGTGGGGTGCTTGCATTAGTGGGCCCGGACCTGGCAGGTGGGCGCAGACTGGGTGTATTTGAACATCTGTGCGTGGCGGATTCAACAAGCCAGGATGCCTTGTTGCGTCACTTGTCCTCACGCGTTGTGAATGGTGTGCGGCACACGCGGTGCAGGTATGTGCCCGAGAAGAGCGCGCTCGTGTGGTCGGTCAAGAGCTTCCCTGGTGGCAAGGAGTACGTGCTACGGTGAGCCGCCACGCCCCCACCCTTGCCCCCGCATGCTCGTGTTGGCCAGCACAGCACAGCTTCCCCCTGCGGTGGCAGGTGCAGCACAGCCATCTTCCCCATGGGCTGGGTTGCGACTCGGCATGGAATGGGCTGCACGGCGTGTGACCCATGCTGGCACGCTGTCTTGAGCCACAGCAGCTGGTGCGGATGGGACATAGTGGCCGTTACTTACTGTTACTCCTGTGCTTTGCTTGCGCCGCTGCAGGTGCCACTTCAACCTGCCCAGCGTGGAGGCGGAGGATGACACACGCGGCAAGATGCCGCCCATCAAGGTCAAGTTTGAGATCCCTTACTTCACGGTCTCGGGCATCCAGGTGAGCCCCTCCCTACCCCTTGTACCCGCACGCTGCCGAGAGAGTTATGGTGGACAGGAGTGGCTTGCTACCGCGGGCACTCTGTGCACTCTGCCTGCTGCTAAGCTTGCAGGGTGGGCAGGTCTGGTGTGCAGGCATCACTGCACATCGGCATGCAGCGGCAACCACTACCCACCTTGACTCTGCACAGCTACCTGGTGGCCTGGACCTGAACATGCTGTGTGCCGCACCATGTGGATGTGGATGTGTGTGTCGCAGGTGCGGTATCTGAAGGTGATTGAGAAGAGCGGCTACCAAGCACTGCCATGGGTGCGCTACATCACATGCGCGGGCAACTATGAGATCCGCTTTGGCATGTGAGGCACGCAACCTGGCGGGCGGTTGGCTCATACATGGTGGCGTCCTAAGGCATGCGAGATATGCTGGCGCAGTCCTTGCACCGGCGCAGCTTCGCAGGCCATTGTTTGCGCGCGCAGCAGGATTTCTGGGGCGCTGAGGCTTAACATTTGTTCAAGAGCATCAAGTGGCTTGTCAGAGTGGATTGGGTGCTGTTATGTGTAAATCTAACCTGATGAATTGCTGCCGCCTTTTTGGGCCAACTCTAAACTAATATGAGCACAAACAGACACGACAGATGTCCAAGGTGCAGTGCGACCTTGTTTGTATGTGCCCAGTGTGAGCCATCAGTGCCAGACCTGCGTCTGCTTGAGAGTACAACAGCGCTGTGTAACCCCGTAACAGCCGAAGCACTGTGCAACCTTATCACAGGAGGGTTGCCATGCACCCCAACCAAAGGTGAGCCTCCGAGTTTAATGCAGAAGTATGCATATACCTAGATATGCCAATGATCGCGCATAACAAGTGCAAGAACTACGGGGGCGCAAGACCTGCTCGAAACCGGGTGACCACCCTGTGAGAACGGGTTCAAAAGATCCAGAAGCCCAGAAGGGCCCATGACTCGGTCTTTCTTGAGCCCAGGCACCACAATCGCCGGGCTGGTATTTATTGATGCGACCTTGGTGCTGCCGAACTATATGCTGAGCGCCCTTCCCGCGTCCCTACCCCTTGTTTCAACGAGCTCTTTGGCAGCACCTGTGATCCAAGCGTTCCAGTCACGTTTCCTGCGGCATTTCCTGACGTTCCGTGCACCGAAAAGGATGCTTCCCACAGCAGCCGCAATCGCGGCTCCCTCCCCGGCTCCCACGATGGTGCCTCAAGCGGTGCAGCAGGCACGCCCAGGCGCCCATGCAATGCTGGCCACCACCTTGGCACGCCGCCCTGCCTTCCACCTGGCACCTCTGCACAAGGGGTGGATCAACGACCCCAGTAGGTGTCATGGCCAAGCTTGTTGTGATGTGGGTGGTCTGCGTGCAGTGGTGTGGATGGGGCGCAGGTGACTGCTCAGAATGTGGACGGCCCAGATATCGCATCCCCCACCCCCTTGTGTCCTGCAGATGGCGTGCACTACTGCCCCACAACCAAGCTTTACCACATGGCAAGTGCTGCGCTCTTAGGGGCATGTTGGGTGCTGGGCCAAATGAGGGCGTGCATGTGATCCATTGCTGTCGCATGGCGGCTGAGCTGTACAGTAGCAGCCCCCCTAGGCCTCAACCCTCCCATGCTGACCCCATGTAACACCACCATGTGGCGGCTGTACAGATGTACCAGCACCACCCAACTGCCAGTGTCTGGAGCTGGGGCCTGAGCTGGGGCCATGCCACAAGCACGGATCTGCTGACCTGGCACCATCTGGATCCCATCCTGAGCCCAACCCCTGACGGGGCGGATGCGGACGGTACGGGCCCCCTGCCTGCCTGCGCATGCGACCTTGGCACGTTGGCACGCATTCCATGCACCATGCACCAGGTGCCATACACCACGTGCCTAGGCTTGCACTCCGCACCATTGCTTGCCATCAATGCATGCATGCATGCATGCATGCATGCATGCATGCATGCATGCATACATACATACATACATACATACATACATACCATACACACTCGTACATGTAAGCCTGGCAAGCACGCATGCCATGGCGCATGGACCTGCATGACCGCTGATGGCCCCTTAGACCCTAAACCCTAAACCCTAAACCCTGAAGGCCAACTCATATCAACCATCGTGCTGCACTCAATAGGCTTCGCCACATGCTGCGCCTCGGTGCCTGCCAATCACAACCCTGTTAACAGCATTCCAATCACCAAATTGCCCTGTCCCCACTTCTCACTTTGAAGCCTTGTCTGTTTGGAGGCCAACTAGTGTCCACCATCACCGCTCGGCTCAGCTGCAACGCGCTTCATGTGCTGCGCCTCTGTGCCTGTCTCCAGCCCTCCCCCCTCCCAAGCGACCGAGTCTGCCCTGTCCCCATTTTTCGGGGCTTTCCTGCAGGCGTGTGGTCGGGCTGCGCGTTCCCTGTGGCCGAGACCGGCGAGACGGTGATCCTGAACACCGCATGCCGCTTGCGCGCCAACACGCCACCCCATGCGCTGCC
This sequence comes from Chlamydomonas applanata, assembly GCA_001662365.1. Taxonomy (NCBI): domain Eukaryota; kingdom Viridiplantae; phylum Chlorophyta; class Chlorophyceae; order Chlamydomonadales; family Chlamydomonadaceae; genus Chlamydomonas; species Chlamydomonas applanata. Next base: position 39,571 of record BDCZ01000270.1, on the reverse strand, counting down.
CCCACCTGATCTGGACCTAGGGCTGCAGATGATCGAGTCGCAGGCGGTCGCGACCGCGCGGCCGGGTGAGCCTCTCAACGCGCACACCGTTCATTTTCATGTCATGTACCGCTGTCCTGCGTCGCGTTGCATGACGTGTCCGTGCACCATGTTGCGTGCACGTTGTACCGCACGTGCGCACACCCTTCATGGTATCGCACCCAAGGCTTGCCCCTGTGTCTAGCAATCTGCACGGTGACATGTATTAGTTGCTGTGCTGCAGCGGCTGCTACTGCTGCGGCTACCACCCGCCCTGTGCCCTCTGGTTCGACCGCGGCTGACACCTCCTCCCTCCATCTCAATCCCATATCGCCCCGCAGGCTCTGACCCCCTGCTGCGGCATTGGACCAAGGCACAGGAGCCGCTCCTGCTCCTGCCGCCCTCTGGAGACCTCACAGGTGCGGCTTGCTGCTGCTTGATACATCTCCTTGCTACTGCTCATTGCATTCTCTGCGTCACGGGCGCGTCTATAACACGATGTACAACGTAAAACTGGCTGTTGCCTGGCGCACCGCTTTGCTGGTGAAATGGGGTGAAATGGTGTCCGAGGCGTACACCGCCCCAGGTGCTGACCATCCCCGGGCCCTCGGGGGTCAGACATTGTGCCGCCCTCTCCATAACATGCGCGGCGTGGGCATCTTACTGCTGATGGTGGTAACACATACTGGAATCCTGTCTACCAATCCTGCTACCAATCACCACCATGTATTGAACAGCTGCTGGGCTACACATCCTCTTTCCCCCATCCACCCGCAGGCTGGCGTGACCCCTTCCTCGTCGGCCGCCCTGGTGACGGGCTGCACGACCAGTGGACGATGCTCATCGGCGCCGGCTACAAGGCCGGTACCCACGGCGCCCCCCCAGACCATGGAGTGGGCGCCGCGCTGTTGTACACGTCAGACGCGCCCACGTCTGGCTGGACGTACGCGGGGGAGCTGTGCCGCGGCAACGGCCACCACTCCATGTTTGAGTGCCCGCTGCTGGCGCGGCTGCCCACGCGAGACGGCTACCCGGTCTCGCACCCATCGCATGGCTCACCGTGCCGTGCTGCCGCTGCTGGCGACATTGGAGGCTCACACGTGTTTGTGGTGCGTGGGATGTGTGGCATGCACAGGGGCGCTGCCTGTCGCATGCCTCGTGTGCTGCTGGCGGTGCCTCGTTGACTCCGCCACGCCTGCAGTTTGTTCCGTGGCCTTGGGATAAGTAGCCAACGGCACGTACACCTGGAGAAGCACCGCTGTTCATCACACCCATGCTGGCCTCTTGGATGCGCGCAACTTTGCCTGTCCACGCACGGCCCCGACCTCCTCGCTCCACCCCTCACCACCCCACAAATGCACCGCACTTAGTTACACAGTATATCCTCCCCATCCCATCAATTACACAGTATATCCTCCCCATCCCATTAGTTACACAGTATATCCTCCCCATCCCATTCCAAGCGAGCCCCTGACACGCACTGCTGCCACCCCACCAATCGCCAGGTGTGCCCTGACAACGCGCACCACGCACCCGTGTACTTTGTGGGCGACTACACGCCTGGTGCACCCTTTGAGCTGCCTGGCAACAAGGCAGGCACACCGCTGGACCTGGGCGGGGCGACGTTCTACGCGCCCAACGTGAGTCGCTGTTTTTGCGATGCTTGCTCCTTGGTCGCTCCTTACTGGCTTGAGCATGCTTGGGGAACCGAGGGAAGGGGGGAGCGGGGGTGTGCGCGCTGCAGGGTGGTTTGTGTTGTTCTGCGGGCCTGCACC